>JARHVA010009302.1:55000-190000 GCA_037957365.1 Torreya grandis
ATCCAAAACATGTAAGCTTTGTTTTCCAAGGTATGGAGATGTATTTTGTGTTGTAAATCACCAACTACATGCATCAGAAAGGTTATCTCCTAGGATGTTAAATTAGTATCTTGAAGTGGTTCACTAAATCATTGAATTTGATTGTGAATTTTAACCATGACAATGCTACATTTAGAAATTGGATCATAAAGAGGTGGTGTGCTCACTTGAACCTTGGGAATAATGGTAACTTGGGCCTTATTGGAGGTATATGGGCTACCATTCTATTTAACTAAAGATTGAGAACTAGGTTCTACTATAGCGACGGGTGGCTTGGGAGATTCATTGGTATCTTTAGGTTTTAGTGAATCACATTCTAATTGAGTAAAAGTTGTGTTATTAGCATTAACATGTGCATTGTTTGAAATAGAATCATTCATAGAAGTAGAAATAACATTTGGAAGTGCATTATGCTTAAAAGGAGGAGTCAGAGAAGAGTTAGAAACATGAGATGCATATTTTTCTTCACTATGTGCATAATTATAATCATCATTATCATATATGTAATATTGTTCATAATCACTCTCATTTTCATATTCATTGTCATGCTCACTCTCATATTCATTATCACATCCATCATCGCTAGGGAGAAGTGTAATAGAACAATTTAATTCTTTTCATATATGCAATAAATTATCATTTGAAATTGGAATATCAAGTGCATCTATGTTATCCATGGATGTAAGACATGCGTTATTTTCATATGAAATATGATAAGTAAGATAAGGAGATTTTTCATTTGAACATTATTTTGATAAAGTAGAGTTAAGAACATGAGATGTATCAATCAAAATATGCATTGGTAATTTTATTCTATTGCATTTATATTGTTATAATTAGAACATTGAAGTAGAGAGAGAGAGAGAGAGAGAGAGAGAGAGAGAGAGAGAGAGAGAGAGAGAGAGAGAGAGAGAGAGAGAGAGAGAGAGAGAGAGAGAGAGAGAGAGAGAGAGAGAGAGAGATTCACATGGAAATAAGTTATCACCAATAATAGGTTCACTTAGAAATGCATGACTAATTTGTTCATGTAGTGAATTGTGCATAGGAGAAAAAGGTGAAAATTATCTTTCCTATTTTTGAAAAGCATTTTCTTTAGAAGTAGGAATAAAAGATATAGGTTTGAGAAAAGAATATGTATCTACTTTTTCTTCGCTATCATTTTCACATGTATCATCATATTGCTGATTATTATAATAGTAATTATCATCATTTTAAATGAAATCATTTTCCACATTTTTAGCTACTGTGTAATTTTAAAGAGTATTTTGAAAAGTACTATGAAGCAAATAAATGCACAAAGAACTAATATCACTAAAATTTTGAAATTACTTTTGATAATCCAAATAATTTGTAAAAAATTCAAATTATTTTTTAAAAAATTGTAAGGGAAGGTAATTTGAAGTTTAATGACCTAGTATGGGAGTCTAAGGTTTTTAGATAGGGTTTTAGAATTTTTGAAAATTATGCAATAATTTTAAATTCTAACAAATATTTTAAAAAGGAATAATACACAAAATTTAATACAAAATCATAGTTTTAGAAATTAAATTTTTGCATAAGAAACTACTAATTTTGGTATTTTGAATTTATTTTTGACAAGGTAATCAATTTGCAAAAATTACAAACTAGTTTTCTAAAAAAATTAAGGAGAAAAGGCTAGATATTTGATGATCTAGTTTTAAAATCTAGGGTTCTAAAATTTTGGAAAATTATGCAATAATTAAAAATTCTAAAAAAAAATTGGATAGGAATACTGCAAAAAAATTGATACAAAAATTAAAATTTTGAGATTAAATTTTTGCACAAAAATATGAAAGAAAAACCATAAGTGTAGCTATGGTTTTAGGTTTGTTCAAAGTAAGTCAAGTTCACCAAACGTTTTACTACTTTTTGGAATCTACTATTTAGATCCTAAATAATAAGGGTCTGGAATCATAGGAAAAATCTACATTGATAGCAAAAAATATAGATTTTAACTAATAATTATACAAGATAAATATAAATATACTTATTTGAATTCATACTGAAATGGAGGATTATGAGGCTAGAAATTAAAGAGCAAGATTGAGACACTGTCAAGAATCTAAATCTAGCTTTTGTTTCCTTATGGGATAAGAGTGATAGAAATATGACACCCTAGTGTTTGGTGCTAGACTCCTTAATTATATTGTCCTAAGGATCTAATCTTTTTGGGTTTTGTTCACCTGGTCAATATGAGCCTACATACCAAATTTCAAGGGCTAGAAGTCACTAGAGCTCATTATAGATCTATAATAATATTCCATACCTATATCCATTTACACACATGAAAACAACAAATACATCAAAATTAAAAGGGGGAAAAATTGGCTTAGGGGAAGAATGATCACATGATTTAGAACCCCTGCTATTCTATCTTTTGCCTACATTAACCATCAAGCTAGGGTCTTAGATCTAATGTAGTTCTCCCTTAGGGAATGTGCATAATCAATGTACATGATAGATGCATGAATGAATTTCACCTAGAACCTTCTTTGATCAAGCATGAAAGTCTATGTGTGATGTAGAGAAGATGAGCTATACTATTGACTAATTTTTATTATGTCTAATGTGGCAAAAAAGTAAGTGCTAGATATAAAATTCCTTGCGTAGTCCTTTATATAAGATACTCATTATTTCAAATTTGGGAGCGTTATTTGCATTTGAACAACATTGGAAAACTTAGGAATGAAGAAAATAAAAGTGGTAAGACTCATCTTACAAAAAAAATTGACCACTTAGACTCAAATTGGCTTTAGATAGGAGCACTAAAAACTAGACACCCTAGGTTTCAACGTTGTAGTCCAATCCCAACACTACTATCCTATAGCCTAGGTATTAGGGGGATGGAATGAGCATGGGAAATATGACCTAGTTAAGATGGAGTGACCATTTTGAAGGCTCAGGGTGACTAGCAATGGGTAAAAAGGTGACTCAAGCTTATAAACAAACCCAAAAGGATAAAATGAAAGACATGGCCAAATGTGAACAAAACTAATATTCCCTAATCAGAGTCTCCTATGCAAGGACTATGAAGAGACATGATATATGTGGTTACTTGACCAATTTAGTGTGCATACAAAAACCAAATCCTATTCAAACACATGTGATGTGTAGCACAAAAGTTCAATAACCATTAATTTTTATAAGAGTAAACATTACAAAATAATAAAACTTCATCACTCATACCTTCACTTATTTATACCTGATTCACTTATTTGGTGGATTCTTCCTTATTCCCACATTCTTTTCTTTTCCAAAAATCCTTCTTAAGATATCTTGATTTACAAAAGCACCAACACTTTTTCTTACTCTTCTTGGCTTTTGACTTAGATTTATATATACCTTTGGAGCTTTTCCCTCTTTTTCTAGATATTCCCCTACCAACCATAGCTTCAGGCTTAGATCTAGAATAGATTTTCTCCTCATCTCATCATCTGATAATGCTTCCACAAAAAAGTCATAGTCAATATCATTACTAGTATTGAAGCTAATGGAAGTTACTATATGATCCGAAGAATACAACAAAGTACAAACAAGGAGATTGCCTTATCTACTTTGTCCACTTTCACACCAATACTACACAACTAGCATAACAAACTATTGAAAATATTTAAATGATCAATAATTTTCATAAATTATTTCATTAATATTATATACAGATACCTCTTCAAATAAGTATGATTTATTGCAAATTTCTTCATGTAAAGCCCTTCTAATATAGTCTATAATATTCCCGTCATAATATTTTCTCCAACTATGTTGAAAAAAATTTCATATGATAAACATAATCATATTGTACTAAGATATTTTGTAACTAGTTCTTCTCAGTCATTATCATTCATCATCGTAAGTTTCCTTGCCTTTCCATCGAGGGCTTTGTATATCTGTTGTTTCACTAACACATCATGTGTTTTAAGTTTACACAACTCAAAGTCGTTCTTGTCATTCAACTTCTCCACATCAAACATTACATTTGTAACTTTTTCCATTTAATGCTATATAAAATAACACAAAATACAAATTACAATTTTTATATAATAAGAGTAACCTCACTCTAAAACCAATTTTCATGAAACCACACACTCTACAATTATGTAAAATCAATAGAATACAATTACAATTATAATTAGACAAACATATCGTCAACATGCGTAAGAATAAATGCATGATTTATTAACATCCATAGTAAAAGATATAAAATGTTATTAATTCCAAGATGAACAAACTATGAACAAACACACTATGTATATTACATGTGAACTCCACAAAGATAAATACACCTAATTTTCAAATCACTATTAGGATTACTCCTTAAAATAGAGTGAAAAAAATCCATTAGGACTTTCTTTATAAAAATTGAATCCAAGAGAAATCATCTTCTTATAAATAGTAGTTTTCTCCCCCCTGGCCCCCACTATAATAGTAGTGGGGGGAGGCATTTCCCCCCACAGCCCTTATTGAAGAGTGGGATATAAATTGCACTACAAAAAGATCCAAAATTTAACTTAGTTGTCACATATATAAAAATGAATTATAATATTAATATATGTTATTACTTACAATGATTATATTTGTAAATAATGCTTCATGTTTTTTACATTAGTTTAAGTTACTTATTTCTAGATCATTGTGGACCATTTTGTGTAGGTTAGTTTTTACATGTGTTGTTTTACTAAAATTTGGGACATGAATTTATTCATTTAGATTCTTGGGACTTGAATCTAATTTCCTATTTTTTATTTTGGAAATTTATAATAAATGAATAACATCATAATTGTTTTTTATTAGATTGGTTAAAAAATAGGTTTTGAAAGGCCCTATAGCCTTATACAATGGAGGGATATAAAAATAATATGTTTAACCTCTAACGGGACACATCTACTAGCAATAGGAAAATGGGTGGAAACATCCCGACTCAACAGGATCTTCCACAAAAAACAAACTGAAATAAATTGAATCATACACTTACCAAGAAACGTCTACGAAGTTTCTGATAAACTTATCTAGGTGACCTAACCCCTTTTTCACTAATATTCTAAAGGTCATCATGGGGTCCCCCTATATGGAGAGATATACAGTAAGGTTGGACCTTTTTTTCTTCCTTTTTTCTTTTTATGAACCACTGACCATGCTTCCTTATTTTTGGGCTAAAGGCCTAGATAGATATTCTCAATTGGGGTGTAGGATTGTGATTTGCCTTTCACTATTGTCCCTGGAATAGTATCTATGCTAGATGAGTCCAATTTTAAGATCTCCTTTGAGGGGGAGGTTGGGATTGGTAAAACCTTCCTTGGAGAGATAAGATCAACCAACAATTCATCTTCAGAGTGTAACAACCTTTTGGGATCCTTATTTGAAGCAGGGGAAGCAGGGGCTTGAGAAGAAGAAGAGCTAGAGTCCTCACTATTAGTGGACCTCTCTTCATTTTCAACTAATACCATGAGGTTTTTAAGGATGAAGTCTTTCCACCAGGAAGAGTTTTTTCCTTTTCCTAAGGAGGTTGTAGTTTTTATTTAGGTGTCCAATGCTAAACCAGCGATGGCAGTGACTCGGTAATCCTTCATAGTCAATGGCTTGATACCAAGTTTAATTTCCAACCTTTAAGATGATTTTTTTGGGAAGATTCTTGTCAATATAAATGTTCACCAAAATCTAAGCATAAGTAGTGAGGGAGAACTGATTAGTTTTTAGATGAATATGCATAAACCTACCTAAAGAACTACCAATAGCCCTCAAGCTTGATTCCAAAATTGAAGTGGAAGATAAGGTAGATGAACCTAGATAGGTTTAATATGCATAGGTTTACTGAGGGGATGAATGTTGGGGACTAAGGTTTCGTCAGCAAGAGTCCAACCTTTAAGATGATTTTTTTGGGAAGATTCTTGTCAATATCAATGTTCACCAAAATCTAAGCATAAGTAGTGAGGGAGAACTGATTAGTTTTTAGATGAATATGCATAAACCTACCTAAAGAGCTACCAATAGCCCTCAAGCTTGATTCCAAAATTGAAGTGGAAGATTAGGTAGATGAACCTAGATAGGTTTAATATGCATAGGTTTACTGAGGGGATTGAATGTTGGGGACTACGGTTTCATCAGCAAGAGGTGTTGATTCAAGCTTCAGAATTGATCATCAATTTCTTCCTTATCCTTGATATTATGAAAAACAAAAATAAAGTAACTTTTAACACAAGGGTAAATATCAATTTTCCCTAAAAGAAGGGGTTTTCATTACTATGAGATCCACCTATTAATATCCTAGATATTTGGCTAGTAATCAATAAATCTATAGATTAAACCCTTGGTAGAGAAATATTCCTCCTATGCAAGAACCTCCAGAGTTTCTTCACTAAAGTTAACATAAGTGGAAAAGAAGTAGGAGTGAGAAGTTCAATATCTAATTTAGAAGCTGAGTGAGAGACCACATCAATGAAAGAGGTGGGACTTCATTCCATTCTGACCTCTACCTCCATCACCATAAGATCCCAGCTAGCTAGGGCTTGGCTACTAGGGTTTGAAACCATTGAAGCTATTGACATCTTTTTCCCAATAGAAGGAATAGATCCTTGCTTTTGGTAGTTAGGGGCCAAATAAGGATATAGAGACTTGAACAAAGGCTTGAAATTATTAGTACCTAGTAGTGCCAATGTAGTAAGTTGTGCCCCACTTGGGCCTGCATGTACTAAATGGCCACCATTTTCTAGCTACAAAGTAGTGAGTGGTCATTGGTTTGACCCTCCCACTATAGAGAAGGTAGGAATAAGCTGTGGGAGATGGGCATCTTTTATTGGAGGTACCGACAAGGATGGATCCTATAGGATCAAGCCAGGGACATGTGAGCTTGAATTCTTGGTCGACCAGGAAGAGATAGTCATTCATTGAAGACTTCTTTCCCATAGCTGGAAGTAGTGGCAGTCGTAGCTGGGGCTAGAGAGGAGGGAAAGTGCTTCCATATTGCCAAGATTTTTAATGGGCAGGAGATTGAGAGATTCCATTTAAATATTTAACAAGTGGGAGATTGTTGAGATTTTTGCAAGCCATGGTAAATGGGGAAGATAACATCATAATTTTGATATATTATCAACTCCCCAATTTAATTACATCCCTAACTTCATCTATATATAAATTGAGATAACATTCTTAAATATTTTTATACCAGTATCAAATTTATTGATAATTTATTGTAATTATTGAATTTTTTAAGTTGGGTTTTCTAATAATGAGAATGGTTAAGGCTTTACTCCACATAGAATCCCAAAGATAAAATGCGCAGGTAGTGAAATGTTGATTGGGGTGTAAATTTTGTAGTTATAATTTAATTTTAGTTTTAGTTTTAAAAGTGTAATAAATATCATATTTTAAAAAAAATGTTTTTACTTTTATACATCATATAAAGGAGTCAAATAATTTTACTTATGAAATAAAAAATATATTGTAATTGTTCATTACTACTATGTGAATATTTTTTTTGGGTTACTAAAGCAGTTAAATGTTTGTATTTTTTACAACTAGTACGATTTTTAAAGGAAAGAAAGAAAGAAAAAAAGCTATAAAATATCACAAGATAACAATCATAGGTCGATTCTCAAAATACATATTCACATCAATATGTAAATATATTTCAATTTGTTATTAAAGTTAATATATACAGAGATTGCTCAAACTCCTTTTTCCAATCCAAAAGCTTCTTTTTTCATTTTCCAATTTCTTCTAAAGATCAAAAATATTGGAGTGATGTATCATAAATCATTAAAATGAAAACAAAAAATTGTCTCTATTCCATCCAAAAGATCTTTTTGTTATTCTCCAAGTTCTTCTAAGGTTTAAAAAGATTTAACTGATGTATGTAAATAACTAAAACAAAAAAAGTGTTGTTTATTCCATAATGTTTATGAAAAAAATTGTGTTTATCTTACATAGGGATTATAAAAGTTTCTATGCATTAATTTTTTTGTTAAGCCCTATTGTGTAAGTTATATGCATAAAATATTTGTTAAAATCTTTTGTATAAGTATTTATTGTAATCAATTCTTATTAATTTGTATTAAAAAATATGTAATGTAATTTAAAAAATAAATAAATCAAGTTTTAACATTATATTTGTAAAATATATTGTATTTTTAAAAACTTTTAAAAATAGAAAATTTTAATTTTTTAGTTTTTTATTAGCTAGAGGATAATGACAAGACTATTTTTTAGGTAAATTTAAGTAATTATGAAATTAAAAAATATAAAAAGATATATCTATCAAATTCATTAACTTTTTTTGACACATTCTTTCTTTATTTTATTTAAATATTTATTTTATGCTACACAAATTGAATTGTCATAATAACTCCCACATTCAATCAAATATTTAAAAAATATTAACTACTGTGAATGTATTCAATTGCCTCTACAATTTTTGAAATTTGAATCTTTCATGAAGTTTTTGTAAGATTTAAAAATCAATAATCCATGTTAATTCCTTTGCACAATTATCCCATATTACTTGGTCTTGTCATGTCCCCTTTACATGTGGCCTTTCATGTCAATTTCTCATAAGGCGTTCTTTTTTTTGGTTGTGTTTCTATTGTAGATTTAAGAATAGGTATTTTTTTCTTTCATAATGAGGTTTTGATATATATCAACGACAAGTGCTAATTTTTAAACATAGCTACTAATTATTTTTTAATAAAACATGGCCATAATTTATTAAGTGTCTCATATGTATGTGGAGATCCATGTTGGCCCCTTGCAGTGAATTTTTTTTTTGTTTTATATATATTTATAGCTTTGATCAATTTGATTTTGTGTAGGGATTATAGGAGGAGCAATGACATGTTTTTATTGGTTTCAATTTTTACTACTGGATACCTAGTGAGGAGAGGGAACACAATCTCATAATATTTTTGGAGTGAGGGCATATGAGGATTTAAACTTTGTGATAACACCATTGTAATGTAAAATGATCTATTTGGATATTTGTTGTTTACATGTATTAAACGCTTCATGTTTCTTATTATGTTCATAGGTTTGATTAGAAAATGGTGATTGTAAAATTGGGTTTAGGTATTTAATTACCTTTGCAAACTGCATTTATGAATTAGTTTATTCATTCCACCTTTACATTGAGCTATCTCTTTATTCTTGCTAGTGGGATGATCGTAAAGTGTATTCTTTCACATGTTATCCATTTATGTTTTGATCTATCCAATCAAACTCAAACACAAGTCTTCTTCTTTTGATCACAGGGTTACAAAATTGATGTGTTATCTTTTCACTTTAAAATGGATTTCATTTTCCATCCATTCGGATATGTATGTTTAACTATCTTCTTGAATTATTTCCTTTTTCATCCATGACTTTCCATGTTACATCAATTGTGTCCGCATGGAAAAATATAAGTGATGTATCCTAACATAAGATATCAAGTCTTCCATTTACCTTGGTCAATAAGGGTGATAAACATGGCCACTTTTTATATGATCACAATGACATATTTTAGGGCGACATTTTTTTAAGTTTCTAATGGTATTATGCATTTAATATTTAAATATATTTTATAATTCCTCATATATAATTTATGTTTTTTTAAAATGTAAATATACAAACCATGATTTAAAAAATATTAATAAAAACACACATAATATTTTTATAAATTTTTCAATATACAATCTTAAAAATATATACGATAAAAAAAGGAACACATAACTTTCTTTAAATAAAAACATAAACTCAAAAACATAATTTAAATCTCTATGAAAACAAAAATATCACTTGAATAATGTAGATTAAAATAATGACACCTGACCATCCAAATGAACATGGAACCTCCACGGATTTGCTATTTTATATAATTCATTTTATAATATGTCTAGGTTCACTCAACAAAAATTCCTCAAAACTTTATTTTTATAAAATGGTCTATTTTTTTATAGTACTTTTGTATCATTATGATTACCTATCTAAATTTTTATCAATGTTATGTTGATGTGTCATTTATCAAATGGTTGTGTAATGTCCTCATATTATTTTATAAATAGTCATCGCCTTTTTTCCCTATTGTGAGGAATTTAACATAAGCTTTTGACATGTAGATGTCATTGCAAAGATTTTGTTGATGAAGGTATATCTCTTAACCACCTTTCCAATTTTTGTCATGGTAAATAGCATAGGTTTGACATGTTTTATTCTCTATATTCACACTATCTTGTTAGAAATGTTTTCACTATATTCTGTAAATGTCATGAGATATTTCTCTTGGTGAATATTCTATTATATTTTTCATCATTTCTAAAATATTTTTTACATATTTTATCTTCTAATCAACATTATAACCATTTATTTTAAATGTTGAAATTCTTTTTCAATATAATTTTTATTTGTAATTTTTATTATTTTAGTGATAATGAATTTGAGAGAAAAAATTCTTTGTCACTACTATTTTTAAGAAAGGCATAGAACCATCCAAACCTAATTTATTTATGAAATTGTTGTTGTTAAATTTTTTCATGATGTGACCTTTAAAAAATTAAGAGAATCATTGTTGTCTATATTAAAAAAAAGACACAAAATAAAAATTGTTTAATTGCACATTTTATCTTTCCACTTATGTATGTTATTTATTGATCAATTATATTCACTAATATATTAAATACACTAACAAAATTATTTTTAAATAATATTATTATTATCATTTTTTTTATGTCATTATCATTATTAATTTCAAATTTAATTTGCATGATGACAACCTAAAGTTTTGGTTTTATTTTTATGGGTTGTCCTCTAATTTTTATTCAAAACTATATCTATCATGATAACTATAAGATTTCTCAAATTTAATGGCTCTTATTTAATAACAATTGTCATTTCCCTATATAGCATAAAGTTTTAGAGTGCAATTAATATTTAAATTATCTTTCACATTTTCTAAGTTTGAAGTACCTTTATATTTCCCAAATCTAAAGCCTTATTCACATAGCCTAATCAGCTAGCCAATTCCACATTTATATAAGTCACTTGGACCCACTTTTAAATCATAGACTTCACTTTAATTATTTTTCTTTCATAATGCCATGGGTTTGCAAACCTATAAAAACTAAAAAAAGGCCATCTTCTGATCTTGTGACTTTAAAAGCCTATGTATCTCCACGTTTCTAATATTAAGACCATATATTTAAAGGTATATTGACCTTCATGACTTTATTAATTATATTTTAATTAAAAAATAAAATCTAAATCTATTTTAATTATATTTTTTTGAATACCTCATTAGGGCACCATTGGTTCATGAATTTAATGGGAAAAAGTATTTGAGATTCTAGTTTTAGTGTATGTTCTAGGGTTTCAAGGATCATTTAGGCATTTGCATTCTATTGGAACCAATGGATTCAAATTTCTCCTTGTAGTTTTCATGGCTTGCATTTTAGTTTTCCTACGTCTCTGTAATAGGTGATGTCATGTATGTTTAAAGAAACCCTACTCTTTGAAAACCATCAACACACCACCCCTTTTATTACTATCAACTTGTCCTAACCTATAAATCATACACTCTTTGCAAATGTTAAGTGTAACTTGCATGCAAAGGCATAAATGTTGCATACTTAAAATTTGTCTATAGTTTGTGCTTTAAAGACTAGCATTGTAATATTATTTTCATCCTCTTGATGTTTAAAATTATTTAGAATGAAGTTTTCATGCACTTTCCCATTTGTCTTGAGTAGCTTGTATGTGACTTAAGGAATTTTTTCATTTTATATGACAACACTTCCCAGGTGGATTGAACAAGTTTGGCTATGATCTGGTCACATATGTGGCTCTTTGGGCCAATAATCCCCATAGAGATTGAATTTTAGAATCTCTCCATGTGGGCAAGCTACCCCATAAGTCCTCTCACCTTGGTTCAAGTAGAGATAGAAGTAGCGGGGAACTTACCATACCCTCTGTCGATGCCTCTCAATCATTTTCTACATCAGGTCCATTCTAGATGCCAAATGCTCCCCTAGATACAATGACATATTAAAAGGTTTTTCATCTTTGTTTTCCATTACATTCAAGTGTACAAGGTTGAGAAAGAGAGGTGTGTAATTGGGAACCAAGAGCATTTTCTCCATCTTCCTTTCCCTTTGTATTTAATCAAACTTAAACAAGTGTCTTCTTGTTATTTATCAGAGGTTTATAGAATAAATTTGGTCACTATTATATTTATAATGGATTTTCTTTTCCATCCATGTGGATCCATGGAATTAAATGTCTTGTATTATTTCCTATTCATCCACCACTTTCCATGTTATATTTATTGTGTCCATATGAAAAAATATAAGTGATCCATCCTAGCCTAAGCTTTCATATCTTCCATTTACCTTGGCCAATACAAGTGATACACATGGTCATTTGTAATAGGCCCACAATAACATAGTTTAGGGACACCTTTTTCCAAATTTTTATTGGTCAAAGGCATTCAAATTTTAAATCTAATTTTTAAATCCATGTGTATTTTTATGTTCTTCTTGTGCATAATTATACATGTTATAATTAGAAAAATATTAATAAATGAACACACATAAACACTTTTATAAATTTTATATTAAAAATAAAAATAAAAATGGAACATATGGCATGCTTTTATTATAGTCGCATAGTCAAAACATAGTTTAAATCTATATGAAAAAGAAATATCAATTAGGTCATGTAGGCAAAATAAAATACGTGTGGCCACCCAACAACCTTTGAGAGCTTCATGGATTTGTAAATTTATATAGTTCACTTTATAATTTTGTTAGGTCTATGCAAGAAAGGTCTCCCATATTTATTTCTATGGAGTGGGATACATTTAATAATAATTTTGTGTCCTTGTGATTCTTGTGTGTATTTTTGCAAAAATTTAATTATGATGAGAATTTTCTCACATGATTGTGTTATGTCCTTATTTTTTAATATAAGGAAAATCATATGTGTAATCAGCATGGTAGATGTTGTAGCAAAGTTTTTGATCATGTATATCTTTATAAATATTAATCACCTTTCCAATTTTGTTTATGGAAAATAATATATTTATAATTTTGTTTCTTCTCAAAATTCACACTATCTTGTTAGAAATAATTGCACTATATAGTGTAAATTTCATTATTAAAAAATTTCCCGAGTCATATTTCTCTTGGTGAGGCTCCAAAATTTCTTGAGTCATATTTCTTTATAAATAGTACATTTAAGGAAGGCATGGAACCCTTTATCCCTAATCCCTTTACAAAATTAATGTTTCTAAAAAATTTGATGATGTGACCCATAAAAAATCATAGGTGATCCAATTTCATCTCTTATATGGCACACATCTCTCCCTTGCCTCCCTAAAATACACTTTCCCCTATTGAACCATATTTTGCACTCCTCGATGTTGAGCTTGATATCTCTTTTATAAGATTATAACACTCCCACACATAATTTTTGTGATTAATTATAGGCCTAAGTACTTATATTGACTCACATTGTAATCCTAGACTACACACTCATGCTTGCTCATAGCTTCATGTGCCACACTCGCATGAGTTCATAATCTTTTGTTTGATCACAGTCCTATGCACATGGTTTCATTCTATACAAGTTATAATTTACACATGCATACACTTTCATTATCAATTACATCCAAACTTTAGCTTACTTCAACTGTGTGGTTTTTAGGTGCTGTGTTTTATCCTAGAACATGTCAAGAACACATCTCAATGTACATGCAATACCAACCATTTCTCAATAGGGTATGCAACATGACTCATAACTCACTCTTTTTTAATTGGTATCAACTTTAATTACTCATTATATTTAATACATAAAGATGCATCATATCCAACCACTCAAGGGTTATGTGGCATATATAGTTATAATGATATACGACATGTTTTTGATATAATTTAAATCATACATGCACTCTAACTTGTTATACCGTTCCATATTCATTTATATTGAATATAATTTAAGTTTTTTTCAACTATAATGCTTTCACTTTAGTCAAATGTGTGTGTTTTTTTTCCTAGGTATTTTTGCACATATTCACTCTATATAGCTATACACATTATCTCTAATGTAGAGTTGTTACCCTATGTGCCTAGTTCTAATAACTCATAGTGTGGAGCATTGGTATCATAAAAACATCTTATTTTCTTTTTATACTTGTAAGCACATGAGCATAATGAGAGAGAGAAGGATTATTATGTAGTTTTGTTTCAGAATACCCAAAGGACTATGGAAAAAAGCATAATACAAATTATGCTTACAAGTAACCTAAGGTATCCCCAAACATCATAAGTGTTATTTTTAATGCACTGGAGGGGAAGCACAATAAACATTTTGCGTAATTTTATGAGTTGATAATATAACTCAACCAAATGTCTTATGGCACATCTCCATAGTTCACTCAATAATGGGTTCAATAGCAAAACCCTTTCAAATTTAAAGTAAATATTCAATTTATTTGAAGGTAAAGTCAACCTCACAACATTAGATGTCTATATTTTATATCTTGGATCATAATTCTTAGTAAATCATTTCACTGATGTTGAGAAGATCACATTTTTAGTTTTAAATTTTTTTATACCAGTTGTTCACTAGAGGGAGAAATTTAACACATAATATATACAAGAATGTGTTGAAGTTGAATATTGGAATACCTTTATCGACATGTTGAAGGATTATTATTATCCTGTCTATCACTTCGAAAACTAATGCATCATGTTTAAGGATTTTTGTTAGTGAAAATAGAAATTATTGGAAGACTACACAAACACATTTCATGACATATTTTTATGTCTACAAGAGGACTTGTTTTAATAACATAAGGTTTTGAATTACATCAATATAATCTCACCTTATATCTTTATGAATATAGATTTATTTAGTTCTAACACTCTAGGGCATTCATATTGAAAATCCACCAAGATAAAAGACAAAATGAATATGAAGCAATGTTTCACTTTTTCATTTAATGTCTTGTTCAAGAGTTTGCCTAGACATAATTCCTTGTCAAATCGTTCTGCATAGAAACATAACACTTCAAAAAAATGATATCAACCTAATAATACTACCCAGAACTCAAAGTCTCATGTGCCTTTTGCTTCCGATAAAGGCAAGAATAAATTAATGGACAAGTGGTGTTATTTCCATCACTTGTACAACCATCATGAATCTTAATGTCATGTGCACTAATAATTACTTCCCTAGTCTACATTAGGTTCCATTACAACATAAAATATTGATGAATGTGATACTTGTCTAACTTCTAAAACCACTACAATATATGTTTCTTAATAACGTAAATGTCTCTTCCACAACTATGTTTTGGGTGAAGGATCAATATTTTCATGTCATAATTAATAGTTGGAATTATAATAACATCATAGTGAAATAAAAAACACAATGCCTTGGCCTTGACACTATTTCATATCCTAATGTATACTCATTGGTGTGGCTTCAATAGGGGAAGGATATATAGGTTTGATGACAATCCAACTTCCATTATAAAGTTAAGCCTATGGTGGACACTACCCCTTACGAAATTGCACCCTTGGAGGTCTATGACATATTATTGGGAGTATTATATTTTTTTGATCATGAAGGTGCATATCAATCTAAGCCATAATGTTTAACTATTCATGTCAAATATCATGTATTCAATATCCTTGAGTTAGTGCAAATAACCAAAGTCACCTCAATATATTCCAAGTAATTATACAAACTCATTTCACATGCACATAATTTCATGTTTATCATGGTTTGTCTAGACACACCTAAACATGAGATAAATAAATCTATGGTAGTGCACATCACATTATCAATGTCATAGTATGAAGTAATAAAAGAGCATGAAGACTTTTCAATACACTACATAGTAAAGAAGACCATCGATTTGGTTCCTATTGTGGCATAGAATTACATCTCATGAGAGGGTTCCTAAGTCTCTCTCACTCTTGGATACACATTGGGATCAAAACTAGGCTATGAGTATCCTATGATGGGGTTGAACCTCCTAAAAATGTTGGTTCCTCTTAGTAAATCACATAAACTACTAATTTAGCTTAGGAAAGGGGTAGAAGAGCTGTATAAAAATGAATAAAAGCATAAAATGGGAGATTCACCAAACTAAATGACACTCCTAATATGTAGTAAATAAAAACAAATATATCTCAGAGATCCCTCACTTACAAAATCTCCAACACTAACTAGTCTTCATGAATAATTCTAAACAAAACCTTCTAAATATAGTATAAAGAATAGAGGAATGGTATAATTCACACTATACCTTCATTTATGAATGAAACAACATAAATTCATACCTAAAAATAACTTTAACCACTTAAAAAAGGAAAGGAAGAGAGGAGAATCCCTGAGAAAGAAGACTTCTTCACAAGGCAATCATGCACAAGCCACTTCATACACAAAGTGTTGTCAAAGAGATAGGCAAAATAGGTAATATTATTGATTCAAAGGTTGTTATTTATAAATTTTAATAGGGTTTTACCTTATCAAAATAGATTATATCTATAACAATGAGAAGAAAGATTTTATATATATATATATATATATATATATATATATATATATATATATATATATATATATATATAGAATAAGAGAAGAGAAAGAGGATGAGAAAGTTTCAATCTTCAATAAATGTGCTTCAACCACCATCTTTGGCCATCCAATGTAAAAGTGGAGGATTAAAGTCCTTCAATAACCCTATGTGGTGCTTAGAGGTGGATAATTCTTTTTTTCTAATCTAATTTGATAAAAAAGGGGGTTTTGGGAGCTTTGAATTCTTCAAAGATCTATACCTAGAAATTGGTGAGGTTTTTACTTACAAAAACACATGGAAATTCCATATGAATGTCTATTAGGGTTTTTGGTTTGTAAAATCACATGTAAAGTAACTCTTAATCTCTATCAAGGTTTTGGCTTGAAAAAACACATGAAAAGTCCCTTTGAATCTCTGTCGGTGTTTTTACTTGGAAAAACACATGCAGAGTTCCTCTGAATCTCCATTGGGGTTTTGGTTTGTAAAAACACATGTAAAGTCCATCTAAATCTCTATTAGGGTCTTTCATTGCAAAAACACATGCAAAGTCCTTCTAAATCTTCATCAAGGTTTTGGTAGGTGGGAAAGCAAAGATTTACATACATTTTGTAACTTTACAACTTTGAAAATTTGCAAATTTACAAATCTATGAATTTGCAAAATTATGAAATTGGAGATACTTTGCAACTTTGAAAATTTCCAAATTTGTAAAATTGAAAAATCAAAGATACTTTAAAAAAATTTATATTTGAAAAATCAGGAAAGCATAAATACTTTAAAGCTTTGTATGTTTGCAAATTTACAAAATCAAAAAAGTGGAGATACATTAAAAATTTTCAACTTTACAAATTTATAAATTTGTAAATTTATAAAATCAAGAAATCAGAGACACTTTGAAGATTTTCAAATTTGCATCTTTGTATATTTACATCTTTATAAATTTGCAAAATCAAGAAAATAGAGATACTTTACAACTTTACAAAAAAAATTCTTTACAACTTTGTAAATTTGCAAAGTTGCAAAGGATACATAAATCTCTAGTTTTTTCTTGGTAAGAAGGTTCTTAGGCCATATTGAATATTTTACTCAAGGCCCTGATAGTTTGGTTATTTTTCCCACCACTTCATGATTATCACTAGACTGTGAATAACCTTGAAAACTAGCTTGATCTAGCACTTCCATTGTAAACCCCATTTTTAAGCGTTTAACTTAAAGTTTCCAAACTTTAACCTTAAACTTTACTAAAAGCTTCACAAGAAGCCTGAGAACATGAATTAGGAAATAAAGCTTATTTCTTCCCTTCACCATTGCATCATCCATTGAAAAATGCTCCTAAGACTATTCATCTCACCATGCCAAGACCCTACAAGATACTGCACTAAATCATTAAGTCAAAACTAGAAAGAGATAACTAATCAAGGCAAAGCGTCAATGAATGGTTTGGTGGAATTGTACAGTATTTCTATGCAAAAGTTTGGTATGTAAGCTAATTTTAGTCAACATTTATGGTGGCCTTGTGGGATTACATGCTTTTCTATGCAATAGACTAGTCATCTTAGCTTTTATCCATTGGACTTATTGAGTCATAGAAGATCCTCCTCAATTGAGAAAAAAGATGCCAACCTCTCAAATAAACTCTCACAGTAGCTAGAATAACAATAAACAAAATAAACATGTGCTCAAAGCACTTAGGTAAGGTAAAAAACACAACAAAAGAGGATGTGCATGAATCAATTAGAGGAAAATAACATCTAAATTAATATATACAATGGATGCAAAATGATTCTAATAATAAGTCTTTAGATTAATCCCATTGACTGGGATGATTAATACCTCTCCATATAGATTTGCAAGCTGAAATGAATTATGTTGTTTGCAACCATGGATTAGGAAGGGTCCACTCCACAAAATATCAAACTTTATATGGTTGCTTAATTTGGTCTTATTAACATCCCACTTCAAGTCTAGATCATCTTATTTGAAGACTCCTGAAATGGCTCTCTTGTTTAAATTGATCTTGATGTGATTCCATTATCTTCATTGTAAGGTCTCTTGTTTCTTGAAGCTCCATGATTTTTTCCATTCTCACACCTATGGGTTCACTTTCCATCAACTCTAGGCGATGATCTATCTCTAAAGCTAGTAGTTCAAGAGAGATGGCTAGCTTGGCCTCTCTTACATACATAATCACAAAATAGTGAATTTCTAATGGTGCTCTTAGGAGTTACCCTATCATCCCACATGGATTTTCTTAGCTTTGTATGTCATACATTTGGTTCTCCTCTATGGCCCTCTTAGTTATCCTAATCAGGTTCTTGTTTGTTGATTCAACATGCCCATTGCCTTCATAGTAGTAGTTAGATGATGTGCTAAGGTAGATACCCAAATGAAGAGACCATTCACTTGTTTTCATGCCAAGACATTATCTAAAATGATAGTGGCTAGTACCCCAAACCTTATCATAATGTTATCATAGAAATCCAACACTATTATCTTGTTAGCCTCTTTTAGAGTAATAGCTTCCACCACCTGGTGAAGTATTCAGTGGTAGTGAGTACCCACTTTTACCCTCCACTAGAAGGTGGATTTATCATGCCTATGAAGTCAAGGACCCATTGCATGAATGGATGATCTACTTGAATAGGGTCAATATGAAGGGTTGTTAGTCTTTATTTACCATTGAAAAGATCACACCTTTGGCACTTCCTAACCCATGCGTATGAATCTTTGAAAAGTTTGGGAGAATAGTAACCAAGCCTCATTGTATTTTTTATTGTTGTCCTTGGATAAAAGTGACCTGCTACAGATCCATCATAGAAATTATCCAAGAGTTTGTTTACCAAATCAACCTCTATGCACCTAAGTAACAATCCATTAAAGTCTTTCCTGAATAATACCCCATCAATTAGGGCATAAGGTATGGACTAAAGTCTAAATTATATTCTTTTAGTTATATCCCTATGTTGAGGAGACTCACCCATAATTAAGAATTTAATCATATCTTGTATCTAATTAGTGAAGGGTAGAGGTGCAATTGCTTGCAAACTATCTGACATCACAAGAGAAGCCTCTTTTTCTTCTTGTAGGTCAGTAACCAGGTAATCACATAAACCTTTAGCTCTCACCAACTTAGTAACTTGATCTCAATTTCATACTCCATGACTTTGGTGATCCAACTAGCCCTCTTCTCATTTAGATCTATACTCAAGAGGAAATCTCTCACACCTATATGGAAGACCATGAGATGAATCTTATTATTTGACACCACAAGCCTAATTTTTTCAATGATATTACAACAACTAGAAATTTATTTTAAACAAAAGTATACATGTCCTCATATATTTCAAGTCCTTGACTAAAGAAAGATATTGGCTTCTCAAGACCCTCCTAATTTTGTTGCATGAACATAGTTACTATGTTTTCCACATTAGAAAAGGCATATAGGTATAAATCTCTTAAAACATCTAGATTCTAGAGAGTTGGTGTTAGTTTAGTGGCTAACTTCATATCCTCAAAACCCACCTTTCCTTCTTTTGATCAAGAGAAGATGTAATTCTTATTCAACATTGTTTTAATAGGATTGGCCAAATTTTAAAAATTAGGTATGAATCTTCTCACAAATTTTATCTTCCTGAGGAATTTTTGAAGTCCTTTCTTGTGTTAATGCAAAGACAAGGCCAAGATGACACTTATTATCTCAGAGTCAATGACTAGTCCTACTTTGGTGATAACATGCCTGAATAGTTTACCTATGTAAATAATAAACACACACTTTTAAGGGTTCAAATATATCCTAAACTCCATACACATCTCAAAGATGAGTCTATAATGGTTTAAGTGGTCACTTGCCTTCTTATAAGAAAAATATGATATCATCCAAGTCCACAAGCACCATATGATTAAGTAGACCCTAAAAATACATGTCTATGGCTCTTTTTAAAGAGACCAAAATTCATCTTCTTGTAATCATAACTCCCATTATTTTTGTTAAAGGTTGTTTAGTAATAGTCTTCCTCCTTGACTAATACCAATTGTAACCTAAATACCCATCCAAGAGAGATAAATGTTTTATACTGTCCACCATTTGGAGGAAATGATCCATGGATGGCAAAGGATAATGATACTTATAATAGACCTTATTCAAATCCTTGAAATAAATGCATAATCGACTCTCACCACTTTTTTCCTTAAAAGTACTAGGTTGCCCACCCATGAAGAGTGTTTGATTGGAAATATTATATTTCACTCATTAAGCTTGGTCAACTCTCTTCTCATGAGTACCTCTATCTTTGGATTTATAGTCCTATACTTCTAACTCATATGCTTCACATTTGTATCTAAATCAATGGTGTGTTAAGCAAGCTAAGGGCTAAAATCTTGAAGATCAGTGTATTCTAAAGAAAATGCATATACAAACTCCCTATGAAGTGTAATGAGTGAAAATTTCTTAGCCTTAGTATTGACCTTCCTAAGCTTAAGAAGTTTGTTGTGGAAATGAGAACTCTCTAATTTTTATCTTCACTAGTGGACAAGACTACCTTATCTTTCCTCAATAAATATCCTTCATGGAAGATGCTCTCCAGGGTGACAAACCCCTTAGGGATTTTTTTTTTGAATTTCAATTGGAGGATATAATATTTTTATTGATTTTTTAACTTGTTCTAATTTGAAGATGAAAAGTTAAGATCTTATTGCAAGAAGCAACCAATCTACTTGTCATTGTCAAAACCCTACCAATTTTCTTCATTGATGATAATGGATGGTCTTACAACCACCATAACATGTGATTGATTTTTTTATTTACTCAACTCAATTGGTATGTCAAAGTGGGTCTTGACTAACACTAATTTGTCTTCATGCTTCTTTTTCTCTCTAGGAATACTTTGGATGTTAAGGGATTCAAAATCCTCTAATACATACTACACCCTATGCTTGTAAGATTTCATCAAGGGGTTATTGGATGTATTTTTGATTCTTACAGATTGATAATGTGTTCACTATCTCTATATACATATAATTTCTTGATTTTCAACTTTTTATCCCGTTGGAGGCCATGAATAAGACCTTCATATTCAACTACATTGAAACAAAATCTAAAATGAAACCTATAAGATGAGTATTACTTGTCATTAGAGGGATAGACTAATACAACACATTCCCATACTCCATGTTTTCTCCTTGACCCATCAAAAATATTTTTTTAGATTTCATTTATCTCCTCCAATGGCTTAGGAAGGGATGGAATAAACTCATTCTCTTTGTGCAAGCATTAAACAACCATATTTTTTAATTCAATGCCTCATAAAGGGTCAAGTGTGTATTTTCATTTGATAACTCATCCCAGAAGATGTTAGGTATCACCTCAACAAACTCTCAACCAATAGGGTGGTCTTCCTCATCTAAGATTGTGTAATTTATATTCTGGTTGTGTAGTCCATAAGACTCAATGTGAAAATTTTTAATTCATTTAGTGTTAATAGACACCTTGGTTCCATACCTTGTCCTAAATACCATATAGGACAAATTTGCTACTAGGTAACCCCCAATTTTGGTGATGAAGTCTTTATATATGCATAGAGAAAAAATGGGTGGTGCCTCTATAATAACCACATCTTGGACTAATAAAACATTAGAATAGGCATAGAGGGTTGAATTTAGTCCTTTGATAATACTAGATGGTTTAATAGAAGATCCATCAAGTTATTGATCTACTATTGATTTAGGCATCACTGAAGTGCTAGCCCCACCATTCACCATGTAGTTATGTACCACATAGTTGAAAATGATCAAATAAATGTAGAAGGGAGGAGGTTTTATTACCTTTTTTGGCTTCCCTTCATTTGTTTTGTTTGTATTAGTGAGGACCACACTCTCCTTTCTTGGTGGCCTCTCTGAAACATTGATTTTTGACAAGCCTTCTTGAAGAAGATCAACTTGACCAAGTATATAAATAATTTACCACATAGATATATTCACATTTTAATTCTTCATTTTTTGAACAATGTTGATGTGAGCACCACCAACCTTCACTTTTGCTTTGTACTTGTGAGCTTTGAGGTATAAAAATACTTCCTTAGTTCTATTTTTTTGGGTTGTTTGATCCTTTTGAGCTATATTAGACTCATTTATCTATGATAAGAATGGATGAGGATTAAAATATCTCTTCTTGTTTGACCTCTACATTCCTTCTCTTGAACCTTATGTTGGCTCCCACATAAAAATTTACTTGGCTAGTATTAGCTTCTTGATTGAAATCAAAACAATCCTCCAGTTGCTAGTTCCCCAACATATTATATAATCAATTTTTTCCTTCATTATCCCCTTGGACTTGTTTTATACCTTCTATTTTAGTCATCATAGGCACTTCTACATTTTATACCATTAAAGCTTGGTTGAACCCATAACTAGCATCTTACTGCCATTGCTTATCAATGCCTTGGTTGAACTCTATATTTGGTTGATAGCCTAATTGAAATATTGAGTCCAAGGTATAATACACTCATGTTCTTGTGCAAGTTTATTTTAAATAGGTACCAAGTACCTTGATGTACTTGTAGCTTTAGGACTATAGTTGTTAATTGGTTCAACATAGGTGAGTTATCCTTGCCCTTGAGAATTAGCCTTGAAAGGTGGCCCATTGAATTGATAGGGTTGTTAAAGATGATATGGGGGATGGTATGGTATATTAAACTTATTTTTATTATTCTTAGCATTCACTAACTCATTTCTAAATTTTTAGAACATGTTCTTGAGTTCTTTGAGATCACTATACTGACTAGTTGAAGCTTTGTCTTACTTCAATGCAGGTATGGAAGCAAGTTTTGGTAAAATAAGAATGTGAATAAGAGGAGTAACAACAATAAAATGTGGTTAAATATTGGGTAAAAAGGGTATAGGATTCATAGTTGTGATCTTCCAACTTCTATTAGGCTATTATATGCCCTAATTGCTACCTTATAAACATCAAGCAACGTGCTTCCCCTCATTGTTTGCATCATAACTACATTGCCACTATTGATGGCCCTTAGATAATAGAGGAAAACATAATTAGAGGTGAGATTGATAAGGATTGGAATCGTTTCCAATGTTTTATGAAACCTATTTTTAAATTCATGCATGACCTCTTGAGGAGTTCTCTTGATTGTTGTCAACTTCTCTGCTAATGACAAGTTGTTGCTTTTGTCTCCAAACCTATTAGATAAGGCATCCCCTAACTGGTCCCATATTTTGATATATTTAAGATTTAGGTTCCTATACCAATTAAGGGATTGTACCTTGAAATATATGGCCAACAAGTTGATAGCTACATTCTCTTTAGTGATGTTATAGATGTTGTAAAAGTTAGATATGTTCCTAATGTGTTCAAAAGGAGTTGTAGAGTTATCTTATATGCAGTAAGGCACACTATTAAGGGCTGCCATTGGGATAAGATCATACTAGTTAAGATCCAAAGTAATTTTACCTTTGAAATCCATAAAAGATAAGGCTCTAGGGGCAGCCATGGTAATGAAAGGAGTTAACAAGGATATTCTAGTAGAGGTAGATTTTTAAATTGAATTATAAAGGAAGATTCTCAAGTATGGATGAGTGTTTTTCAACCTCAATCTTATTCCTAATTCAAAATGTATTTCAAAAAATTCATATTGAATACCTCTAGAAGTTGACCTTGTAGTCACTTTTTCCATGAAAAATATGCATTGTTATGCCACCAAAAAACTGAGTGTTCATTGAATTCACTAGATGTTGAGAGTGTGGATGCTATAGCTACTAAAAGTAGATTAAGACCAGCATCAACCTCAATCAATAGTATTAAAATTCATCTCACTAAGCATTATATAAACTACTGTGGCATATAATTTTAGCTTGTGAGAGGATTCTTCAAGCTCTCCCACTCCTATCCACATAATGGAATCAACCCTAGGCTATGAATATCCTATGATGGGGTTGAACCTATAGAAAAGGCTGATTCCTCTTAGTAAATCACCTAAAATACTAATCTTTTTTGGTAAATGGGTAGAAGAGTTGCATAAAAATGACTATAATCATAAAAAGGGTGATAAACAAAAGTAAAGGACACTCCTAATTACTCAAAAATAAACACAAAGACATACTCTAAGATCCTTAAGTTACAAAGTCTCCAACACTAGCTAGTTTGCACGAATTTTTCTAAATAAGGCCTTCTAGATAAGGGGTAAATCATATAGGAATGGTAAAATTCACACTATAACTTCATTTATGCCTAAAATAACACAAATCTAGACCTACAAACACCTTAAACCATGGAGAGGACCATCACCAAGAAAGAAGACTTCTTCAAAAGGAAATCATGCACAAACCACCTAAAACACAAAGTGTAGTCAAAGAGATACAAAAAATATGTAATATTGTTACTTCAAAGGTAGTTCTTTACAAATTTTCATAGAGTTTTACCTTATCATAAGAGATTATATTGCTTATAATGAGAAGAAATATCTATATGTATAGAATAAGAGAAGAGAAAGAGTAGTAGAAAGCTTTCAATTTTCAAGAAATGCACTTCAACCACCATCTTTGGTCATCCAACGTAGGAGAGGAGGATTAAATTACTTCAACAACCATGTATGGCACTTAGATATTTATCTTAATTTGTCTATTAATCTTCTTTGATAACAAATGGGCTTTAAGAGCTTTGAATTCTTAGAGATATGCACCCAGAAATTGATGGGGTTTTTACTTACAAAAACACATGTAAAGCCACTCTGAATATCCATTAGGGTTTTGGCTTGAAAAATCATAATAAAAGTCCCTTTTAATGTCCATTTCGGTTTTGGATTGCAAAAACACATGCAAAGTCCCTCTAAATCTCCATCGGTGATTTCGTTTGTAAAAACACATGTAAAGTCCCTCTGAATCTCTATCAAGATTTTGGACGGTAGTAAATTAGAGATTTAGGTGCATTTTTCAAATTTATAACTTTGAAAATTTGTAAATTTTCAAATTTACAAATTTTCAAATTTACAAATTTTCAAAATTAGGAAAGCAAAGATACTTTGCAAATTTGCAAAATCAAAAAATGGAGATGCTTTTCAACTTTGTAAATTTCTAAATTTTCAAAATTAGGAAATGGAGATACTTTATAACTTTGTAACCTTATTTTTGTCATAAAATTTTGCACCCTAAGACATTATATGAAGATCCTTCAATTTTATGTAACATTGAATCATCCCTCAAGTTTGTGGGAACCTGTAAGAGAGACGAGTCTCTGGGATTGAAAATGGCTAACTCCCTAGATATGACTTGATGTGTTTATGCTACTAAAACTACCTAAAATGGGTGAAAAGGGAGAGAAAGATACATAAAGTAAACCTAAACTATGAGGTGATACACCAAGAGTTGGTTCCATTCATACACATATGATTTGTATAATGAACTAAGACAATCAAACTAGCCTCATACCATTAATGGAGCTCCATATCATGAGTGTTTCTCATGAAGGAAAATAACAACTCAAAAAATGAAGGCAAGTGAAGGGAAGGTTAGATATGACACTACCAAACTCATACACACTTCAAAATTATATTGCAACAGCATACACTTCATGAAACCTATGAGGAGAGAAGTCATTTACAATAACACATTCAAGGATTATATGAAACAAGATGAACTCAATCTATACTTGACTTTCAAGATGGATCACTTCAACAAATAGTTCAAGTGGACTTAGAGTATAACTAGATTACTTCTCATTATTTTAAGTACAACTCAAGGTACAATTTTGGTAGGGCTTCATGGTACCAAGAGTTAGAATCTTAACAATAGCAAAAAATGCCAAATTTATAGAACTTATAAGGAGAGAGGGAGGGAGGGAGGGAGGGAGGGAGAGAGAGAGAGAGAGAGAGAGAGAGAGAGAGAGAGAGAGAGAGAGAGAGAGAGAGAGAGAGAGAGAGAGAGAGAGAGAGAGAGAGAGAGAGGTTGAAAAGACATAAGGGCATGTGTCACAAAGTGAAAATTAGTTACAATTTCAAGTAGAGGAGAGGTGGGGTGAGATACTCTATGTCATGAAGGTGTACCTGTCCACACAAGTCATAAAGATAGTGAAATGTGGCACAAAATTGCCATATTGGCATGAGAAACTGCCCACCTAAGTTTCCTTCCAAAGCTACCCATATCCATACATATGGTTAGGTCTAATGATTGATCTGAGTAATAGGGGTTTAAAAAAGTCCACACATACATTTTATTGATACTTGACCATCACTAGCAGTTTTAAAAGGGCTCTTTTCCATGTACCTTCTACACTTGGCATTAAAAAATCTTAAAAATTACAAACTAATCCATGCAAAAGAGGGAATGACACTTGTCAAAGTATCCCATATCATTATATTAAATAAAAAACCTATAAAAGGCCTCCCTAATTGCTTTTCACCACTTTCTCAAGTGTTTACTAATATGGCTCACTAGATTGGCTAAATGTGAGGACCTATTTGGGGAACTTAGAGATTGATTTATGAGATGAGGTGAATTTTTGGAGTTATCTCAAGAATAAATATTTCTACCAGAGTTTTTTTCATCTCATAACTCCTTTGTAGCTTGAATACCACTCTAAATGGCCAAAATAAGCCCTATTTTCCCTTGATCTGTATAATTAAATATAATAAAGTCACATGTGTGGGATCCTTTGAGAGTCATATGCAACTTCCATGTGGCTTCATGGCCATATCCTTTCATTTGGATTCTTAAAATGGTCTAACTCTCTAATTAGGTCACTATGAAGGTTTTATAAGGGTTTTGAGTGACCTGGACTCTTAGCCTTTGTTCATAAAGGTCAGATGTTGGACCTCCCTCCAAATTCCACTAAAGGATCCTCAAAGAGCATCCCTGACATATCCAAATGGCTCAAGGTCCCATGCAAACATCCATGAATGATATGAGTGATGGAAGTTGACCTTCGAATGGCTTTCATGCTCTTTGTGAGGGTTTGAGTATGTCTGGAGTTGGAGATGGCTTCTATTGGAGTTTAATATATAAAAAAAAGCTTCCTCACATCTTAGAGTGAAGTATGAACATGTTAAAATCATTTTGAGAGCTCAAAAAGAGCCAAAAATGCAATCTACCCCTATTTTGGAATAAGACCAATACCTTGCCAATAGGCTTGTTTTTGCTTTGTGAACCAAAATATGAAAATTCTCATCATAAATGTATTAAAATAGCATGAGAACATCATATTAACAATTTTATGTATCACATAAAACATTATATTACCTAGATAAGGCCAGAACTTGAAGGGACATCTCATTTAGGGTGGGGTTTGTATGTTTTCTCACTAGGTCTACCTGCAGACCTCCTTATGTGAATAATTTACTTGGAATACCAACCTTATAGTTTGGTTTCTCATTTCCCTATATATTTCCTCCAACTTTAAACACTTCACCAATTGATTAGACTAACCTCTGGTTCACTATCTAACTTTTTTTCTTAAAACTGTCATTTTCTTGTATGAGAGGAATATCTTACCTCTGAGACAAAATAGAGGGTATTAAGGCCTACTTCTATAGGTAAGGTGAGTACTTTTTAATCTAAATGATTTTTTTATGATCACTTTTACCAAATGTTTTCATCATATTCCAATTCTAAGTGGTCAAACCAACTTAACTTTGCCAAAAAAGGGTCAAAACTTTATTTCCTGCATGTTTTCACCCAAACTTCCTTGTGAATGCTCCTTCCCTGATGCCTCAAAGTTACTTATAAGTGTTCCTCACCTTAATTCAATTATCTTATAGCTAAATTATCCACTAAAAATTTCTCTTTTAAGTGAAATCCTATACTAACCTCTTGAACCAAAACCTCTATTAGTTTGACTATACAGTCTGAGTCCACTTTGCTACAAGGGAAAGGTCTTGGAGTGCTTGAGAATGATTTGGGAATGTAATTTAATTAGTTTTATCATGATGATAATATCAAATTATTTTAAACTTCCCCTTTCCTTTCTTAGGTACCTTAACCTTCAACACATACCTCTCACATTAGGGTCCTACCTGTTTTCAATAATGAACAGGGGTGTTCTTGTTTAAATGCCAATTTAAGGATATTATCAAGATTAGAAAACCTTATATAGATTAATTGACACACCTTAACATGATAATTTTAAAACTTACACAAACCTATCATCTTGACACTTCTTTGTTTTCCAATTCACTCACTATCTTTTGGACTGAGACAGTCTACATGTAGGTTACTTTAGGGTGTCAGTGGGCATGAAAATAGTCTTTGATTAATTATATATTAACTCCTTTAGATCCCAAAGTCATTATTTTTTGATTTTATATCTCCCTTAACCCAAAATTATTCTCAACACTCCTCCAAAGTCATCATCTCATTCCATTATTAGCTTCAGTTGTAGGTGACTATGTTTCTTCATCTATTTAGGCATGTAGGCTATTTTTAGGTGAATCTATACTTGTTCATGGTTCATGGTGATATATGAGTGTATTTTTTAGAATTAAAACCTAAATTTTCCCTAATATTACTCAAGTTCATGACTTTTTCACATACTTTATACTTTCTACCAGTAGATGCTCATCACAGTCCTATGTATAGACAAAGAGCATTCATTTGGGCTAAGACATTGAATTTATCTCCCTCTCATGACCTCTTGGATTATATACACTCCTTTAACTCATTTTCATCATTCCAATTCTATGGCACAAATTATAACACCATAATGGAGGCCAATTCAACTTTTTGGTCACTATCTTATAGACAACACCAACTAGTTTTAGTGTGTTTCTAGACATCTTCAAGGGTCTCAATGACCACCTTCATCTCAGAATTTTGGATTCAAACTTTGGTAGATCCTTATTTGGTATAGTTAATATATCCTCACCCTATTTTATGACTATAATAATCTTAATGGTGAAATTTTAGATGCCTCAAAAAACCACTCAGGCCTTTATTTGATCATTTTAGAGTAAAAAGGCCTAAAACACAATCCAACTTCCAATTTGATGTTTTTCCACATTTATTGTCAACTAGGATCATCGATGGGTTTGTATAGGCTTTATATATGGAAAGGAAACTCAAAATGTATTTATCATCCCATTGTAACACCTCTAGAAAAGCTATCTATGGCATCAATTATAGATGGCATTCTCCTTTCACAAGCATAACTGAGACCTTTCTCCAAATTTTCTAGTTTTTAGCAGATATATGCATTTTACCAACACTTAAATGAAAATTGTTGATGTCTTAAAATTGTGCTAGTTCTTAATCAACAACAATGGGAAGTTTCAAGCTGTGGGACAATGCGCCTTGAAAACAACCTCCAGATTTTAAAGAAGCTGGTCTCTTCTTTTGTATTGGGTGTTGGGGAAAAGGGATAGGAGACTAAACAAAAATGCAAAATACAAGAATTGAAACCTAACTATGGCGATGCGCTTTAGCATAATCCTAATCATAACCTAAGCATAGAGTGACTATTAAAGGATTATATTACATTTAGGAGTAGACAAGTGCATGATCAATGTAAAAGATTGGAATAACAAAAATAGAGGATCACAACAGGGGAGTCTTTTGATGAGATACAGGAATTGTCAATGAAGTCATAGTGTTCAATCTTCTGAATAGAATCTTTTGATTACATAAGAGATGTAGAAGTCATGTACAGTCATGTAAATCTTTAGATTAAAGAAAATGAGACAAAAGCAAATAACATTTCCAATCACAACACTAGAAAATCTACAGTATAGACTACTTTGCAAATGACACAGACAATACCAACCAAGGCATGGAGCTCAAATTTCCTTAATTCATTCAGCCACATAAGTGGCACAGAAACATGCACAATTATATCAACCTTACAACTTAAGAAAATTGAGACAAGAGCAAATGATATTATTGGCCACAAAGTTCAGATAGTATAAAACTATGAGAATTCCCCCCCTTTTTTAGATTTTACAATCATGCTTATATAGCCTTGGATGTCTCATTAGATCACTTACTTTCCCACGCAATCTTCTTTGTCCTTCACCTCCTTGGGCACCCAATTGTCTATTCTACCCCCACTATTAGCGAACAAATAGACGGTGCCTTTAATGCTATAGAGGGCTCCAAAAATCTACCCAATGAACTGTTTCATCTACTCGAATTAACTCTAGCTGATTTTCCCTCCATTTCACTTTAATAGATAGATGAACACTCTGTTCTATTAGATATGGGATAGGACACTTAGCCGATTCATGAAAATTCTCTTTATGGTCTAGGAAGCACCAGAGAATGACACTTGGCACCTTCCACCTAATTCATTGAAGACACGCGACTCCCTCCGCTTCTCTTTGGCTACATTGTAGATTTATTCGAGACACATATTAAACTTTTATGACTGGTGACACTTGGTAGCTTCCGTAGACTTTTGAAGTAACACCGGAGACCCACCATCATTTTATACTTGTTAATAGAGCTTGATGATGATTCTCTCGGGTGTTGACACATGGAGGCTTATGCGACCTCGAGGAAGATAAATGGCATCTTTCGCTGCCTTTCAGGGATGGAATAGAAAGGGAACACAGAGTAACACTTGGTAGCCTCCATTGCCTCTATTGGTTTATGTTGAAAGTCTTTGAATGAAGTGCAGACACTGATATGAGACGTGAATGCTGACACGTGGTGCATTCTGCTTGATTGCGACTGGGTACATGACATGGTCCATGGTTCTCTGGAAAGTTGCAAAAGGGGCTTCGAAAATCACCAGCTGGCTTACTTTATTTTGGAAGGTGACACATGGCGGCTTTTGCTCAAATGTGATACATAGGCAAATGAATGAAAGCAACAAGAGGGGGAAAAGGTCCCGTGCTAGAGGATGACACTTGGCAGCTTCTACTGCATTCTAACACTTAGTCAAAACAAACTGGCCCTTTGCATCAAAACCTCTGCGGCTATGTCCAAGGTGTTTAGGAATAAAAATTGCAATGCTCAAATCAAAGAATAGATTAAATATGACGTAGAGTAAAAATTATTCTATAGTTATTGGCAACCACCAAGACTTTTGAGCCTGCTCATAAAGAATCCAACTCCTACTACACGGCCACATGCTCAATGAACACTTATTTAAAAGAATAGGGCAAGAAAGAATGGGAAACATAGCAACAAAACTGAAAGCAAACTACTATATATAGCTAACCGGGTATATTTGCCTCCCTCTTGGATCAAAAGGAACATTTCTAAATTCTCCTTTATGGCGAGAAGACTTATGGTGGCAGACAAGTAGCTGAATGGAAAGGAACTTTTGTGACCTACTCTTCTTGCCTGTCACCTTGCTTGACTTATATCTGAGTGGATCAGAATCAAACATGATTCTGACATATATGTACTCTGCTTGTCCTTGGAAGCTTGTTGAATGTTGATCCCTCATACTGGTGCTCTTCACCAAGAAATTAATGGCTACTGGTTTATCACTATTAGCCCTTTATTCTGCACATTCCCTTTATAGTGCATCATGGCTTAACCCATTTCCTTCTGCTTTGTGGTAGACCACATCAAACTCATCCTTTGTTGCATTATCCTCCTCTTTCATGACTTTATCCTCTTGAAACGATAATTTTGAAAGAGCGCAATAATTTTGCACATATAACTGAGGCTTAATGCTATGATGTTGATCTGTAACCAATTCATAGCTATCTTGCAAAGTGAGAAGAAAGTTTGAGATTATTTCCTCTTCATCAACATTCTAGCTTGCATAATTTCTTAGGGTTATAGGGGCTCCCATATTTGGTATAGGTACAGTTACGACTCCTCGTAGCTCTCTGGTTCATGCGATCTTGAAAGAGACTTCAAGATTGGTCCCACTGGGCATGCCAGAAACTGTTGATGTCTTAAAATTGTGCTAGATCTTAATCAACAACAATGGGAAGTTTCAAGCTATGGGACAATGCGGCTTGAAAACAACCTCCAGATTTTAAAGAATCTGGTCTCTTCTTTTGTATTGGGTGTTGGGGAAAAGGGATAGGAGACTAAATAAAAATGCAAAATACAGGAATGTAAACCTAACTATGGCGATGTGCCTGAGCATAATCCTAATCCTAACCTAAGCACATAGTGACTAGTAAAGGATTCTATTACATTTAAGAGCAGACAAGTGCATGATCAATGTAAAAGATTAGAATAACAGAAATAGAGGCTCACAATAGGGGTGTCTTTTGCTGAGATACAAGAATTGTCAATGAAGGCATAGTGTTCAATCTTCTGAATAGAATCTTCTGATTACATAAGAGATGGAGAAGTCACATATAGTCATGTAAATCTTCAAATTCAAGAAAATGAGACAAAAGCAAATAACATTTCCAATCACAACACTAGAAATCTACAGTATAGACTACTTTGCAAATGACACAAACAACAGCAACCAAGGCATGGAGCTCAAATTTCCTTAATTCATTCAGCCACATAAAGTGCACAGAAACATGCACGATTATATCAACCTTACAACTTAAGAAAATTGAGACAAGAGCAAATGATATTATTGGCCACAAACTTTAGATAGTCTAAAACTATGAGAATTCCCCCCCCCTCTTTTTTAGACTTTACAATCCTGCTTATATAGCCTTGGATGTCTCATTAGATCACTTCCTTTCCCACGCAATCTTCTCCATCCTTCGCCTCCTTGGCCGCCCAACTATTTATTTTGCCCTCATTATTAGGTGATAAACAAACGGCACCTTCAATGCTGTGGGGGGCTCCAAAAATCTACCCGATGAACTATTTCATCTACTGAAATTAACTCCAACCAATTTTCCCTCCATTTCACTTTAAGAGATAGATGAACACTCTGTTCTATTAGATATGGGATAGGACACTTAGTCGATTTATGAAAATTCTCTTTATGGTCTAGGAGGCACCAGAGAATGACACTTGGCACCTTCTGCCTGATTCATCAAACACACGCGGCTCCCTCACTTCTCTTTGGCTATGCTGTAGATTTATTCAGGACACATATTACACTTTTACAACTGGTCACACATGGTAGCTTCCGTAGACTTTTGAAGTAACACCCAGGACCCACCATCATTTTATATTTGTCAATAGAGCTTGATGATGATTCTCTCAGGTGTTGACACGTCGAGGCTTCCATGACCTCAAAGAAGATAAATGGCATCTTCCACTGCCTTTTGGGGATGGAATAGAAAGGGACCAGAGAGTGACACTTGGCAGCCTCTGCAGCCTCTACTGCTTTATGTTGAAAGTCTTTGAATGAAGTACAGACACCAATATGAGACGTGGATACTGACACGTGGTGCATTCTACTTGACTACAACTGGATACGTGACATGGTCCATGATTCTCTGGAAAGTTGTAAAAGGGGCTTCATAAATTGCCATTTGGCTTACTTTATTTTGGAAGGTGACACATGGCAGCTTTCACTTGAATGTGATACATAGGCAAATGAATGAAAGAAACAAAAGGGGGAAAAGGTCCCATGCCAGAGGATGACACTTGGCAGCTTCTACTACATTCTGACACTTAGTCAAAACAAATTGGCCCTCTACATCAAAACCTCTGCAGCTATGTCCAAGGCGTGCAGGAATAAAAATTGCAGTGCTCAGATCAAAGAATAAATTAAATATGACGTAGAGTAGAAATTTCTCTACAAAAATTATTAGTCCAAAAAGGTTAAGGACCATTTGAAAACTTCAAACTTTTGTTGATGACATCAACATGTTCCTGTAGATGGAGTTTTGTGGCTATGTTATGCAGGGAGAAAATGAGGGAGCAAGAAAATACAAGAAAAAGGCATTCCAAGAACAACAAGATAAATTTAAATTATTGAATACCAAAAATACATTAGGAAACCCACCAAAACAATATCAAAACACTATATCCAATGTGAAGGTATCATTTGCAAAGGAACTGAGTTAACTATGAATACAAACTACACATTTTGTAAACCTAAAAGAGTTTTTCTCACACAATTGAAATATCCAAGACAATAAGAAGCATTATAACATATTTAAAATAATTTATAAACACTTTAAATATATAATCCCATCAATACAAATCAATAAAATTTGAAATAGTCTCAAAAGGAGACCCCCTCATTGTTGAACTTGCATAACAAGATCCTTGTGATCAAATTGATTTTTCATGAAGAAGGAGGCACCAATATAATAGTTCTTATTATGGAAATAAATTTCACTCAGATAAATAACCACCCCCAATACCATTCTTCTTAACTCCCCTTGTGTGGTCCATAGTGAGTGATTGAAATTGACTTTTATTTGCATGCCAAGAGGAAAATGGAGAAAATTGAGTTGCATATGCAATTTTTTGTTCAAAATATGAAAAACAAATGTTTATATGGATTTGAAGAGTCACACCACCATGTTTTCCAAGTGGCACACTTCCCAAATATTTGTACAAGTGTCTTTTTCTCACTCTTTGGTCAATAAAACTACCTTTTTCTAAATAACATACCATTTATTTAGTTATTTCAAATTAATAAAGACTTATAAAGACACATGGTGATTAAATAAGAATTTTTTAACTTTCATAAATCCCAAAAAACCCATACAAAGCATTAAATTCACTTAAAATGACCTCTTAATGACCCAAAAAGGATAAATAGACCTAGGGGACTAATAACCAAAGGTAGAATAACATGAAATGACATTAATTGACCCTTGAAATAGATTATAACATCAATTTAAACCCATATAGACCAAAAAACTCATGTTTTTGCCTATAGGTGTCATAATTTGACTGAAAAGTCAAACTTGGTCAATAATTTGGTGACTCATGGGGGTAGTATGCCTACTATGCTAACTAAGTCAGTAGCCTTATTAGTCCATTGGGATTATGGATTCCTTTAAGTATTGAGATAAGCAAGGGACCTTTATTATGATAAAGATAACTTGTTACTACCACAACCACACAAATGGAAAGGACACACACAATAAGATGACAAACACATAAGACACACATTTGCATAAGCATTTAGGAAACACAAGACAAAGTGAAACAAACATGCTCAAACACTAAAAAAAATGATATGAACACTTCCTCCTAGATAAAAAGGGTAGATTTAAATGTTCTTGGCTTCATGACATAGATGGATGAATGAGGCATGCAACCTCTTTATCTTTGGCATCAATGCCTCTATCTTCTTCATGGTGCTCAATAAGAAAAAAATAGCTCCAAATAGATTATCCATAGAAATTAACTTCTATTTCAACTCAACAAATTTAATTTTCTCATAATATTATTCAACTTTCACCTCTAATGGTGATGCAACAAGGCTTGCATTCTTATTTTCCATGATATTCTCAATGAGGTTGGGTCTCTATTCTTGACATATGAGGTCATCAAGCTTATGCTCTTCATGTTTCAATGAATTTAAGGGTGGTTCAAAATTAGATAGAGGTATGGACTCATCTCTAAGAACTATGTTTTCTACCTTGGTTTCATGAGACTCTTTCAAGATTTTAACTTATTAAGGAGTGACCTGACCTTCATCCTTGATAGTGTACTCCACTTCATGCTTGAGATGGTCATCTACAACTTCATAATCAGACATGGAGTCTTATTTCTCTTCATTCAATAAGGGTGAGTTATGCTTGATAGCCCCAAGTGGAGTTCCAAAGATAAATTCTTCTTCCTCATCACTTGTGTCATCCTCTTGCTCTATTTCAAACTAAATTTTTTCTTCCTTTGATGCTTCCCTTAAAAGAGTTTCTTCTTCAAGGAGAGGGATGGTGGAAGAGAGATGTATATGTCTATGGGTTGGGGATGGAGTGTGGTGGTCATGGATGGGTATGGAGATGGGTGAAACCTCTTGAATGAGATCTTGAGGGAGAGGTAAGATAGGATGAGCAATAGAAATGATATTTTTTCATACAAACTTTCATCATCCTCATCATATTTTTGAGTTTCTTCATACTTTTTTGGAGATTGTTTTATAGCTACAACTTATTCCATAGCCTCTTGAGTTTCCCATTTGTCTAACCTATCAATCCACCATTGAAAAAAAAAATCCATATACAATCCTTCACTAATGTCATATTGATTCTCTTCTTAAATATACCCCCACATGTCTATGAACAACCCAAATAAAACCCTTAACCAATCCACAAAACCACCAAGAGCTTCATCACAATAGTTATCTAGCACATTCATATGCTTTTCCAATTCTAGAAACTTTGGCATAACTACCCACACATTTGGAGAATGAGTGGTGTAATATGCTTCAACAAATTGACTAGGATGTTTAACTTCTTCAAGAAAGGTTTTGAAAGCTTCATATTTTGCCTCCCAACTAATAGTGTTTATTGACTCATCATGACAAGGCTTAGAGGAATATGGGTCACATGTCTGGTCAACAACATCATACTCATTTTGAAAGAAACTAGGTTGACCATATGACTACCATGAATCATAAGGGGGATGGTATTCTTGATAGGAATATTGAGAAGGGTAGAAAGGGTCATGAAAGGGTTAATAGGGAGGTTTATGGTATGGATTTTCCTCATAGCCATCCATATCAACTTCATAAGTCACATGAAAAGACAAGAATTGATCAAAATATTCATCAATAGATATCTAGGATGCTTATAATAAGAAATTCATTTGGAGTCACCATTGTTGTTTGCTTGGATGCTTCCAAAATTTGATAAGAGAGAAGACACTCCAATAATCTTCCCACTATTTGGACCTTATCCTACCAAGCATTCTAGAACTATTTTCATCAAACTATGCACCTCATGACATTAAATGAATCTCCTTCACTTTGATGCAACATTTAATCATTCCTCAATTTGATGGGAACTTGTAAGAGAGATGATTTTCTATGATTGAAAAGGGATATCTCCCTAGATACTACTTGATGTGCTTATGGTACTAAAACTACCTAACATGGGTGAAAAGGGAGAGAAAGATACATAAATAAAACCTAAACTAGGAGGTGATACACCAAAAGTTACATCCATTCATACACTTAAGATTTGTACAATGAAATTAAGACAATCAAACTAGCCTCACACTATTAATGTAGTTCCCTAGCATGAGTGTTTCTCATGAAAGAAAATAACAACTCAACAAGTGAAGACAAGTGAAGGGAAGGTTAGATATGAAACTACCGAACTCATACACACTTCAAAAGTATATTTCAGTAGCATACACTTCACAAAATCTATTAGGATAGAAGTTATTTTCAACAACACATTCAAGGATTGCATGAAACAAGATGAACTCAATCTATACTTAAATTTTAGGATGGATCACTTTAACACATAGTGCAAATGGACTTGGAGTATAACCAACTTAATTCTAATTAGCTAAAGTACAAATCATGGTACATTTTTGGTAGGAATTCACCATACCAAGAGTTGGAATCCTAACAATGGCCAAAAAGGCCCAATTTATAAAAGTTGGAGAGAGAGAGAGAGAGAGAGAGAGAGAGAGAGAGAGAGAGAGAGAGAGAGAGAGAGAGAGAGAGAGAGAGAGAGAAGGACATGTGTCACCAAGTGAAAATTAGTTACAATCACATGTAGAGGAGAGGTGGGGTGAGATATTCTAGGTCATGAATTTTTACTTATCCACACAATCATAAAGATAGTGAAAAGTGGCACACAACTACCATTTTGGTAGGAGAAACTGCCCACTTGAGTTGCCTTCCAAAACTACTTGTATCCCTGCATATGGTCAAGTTTAATGATTTATATGAGAAATAGGGCTTACAAAAAATTCCCCACTTACATTGGATTAATCCCTGACTATCCCTATTCTTGTGACATGTAAAATCATCACTAGCAGTTTTGAAAGGGCTCTTTTCCATGTACCTTCTACACTTGGCATTCGAAGCTTTTTAAACTTGAAAAATAATTGATGAAAAATAGGGAATGACACGTGTCAAATGCTCCCATATCATCAAATTCAATAAAAACCCTATAAAATTCCTCCCTAATTGCTTTTCACCACTTTTCCAAGTGTTCACTAGTCTGGCTCACTAGACCTCCTAAATGAGAGGGCCTGGTTGGGGCATGTAGAGACTGATTTATGTGATGAGGTGAATTTTGGGAGTTATCTCAAGAATAAATATTTATACCAAAGTGTGTTTCATCTCTTAACTCCTTTTGTAGCTTTAATACCACTCAAAATGGCCAAAATAAGCCCATATTTTCCCCTGATCCATATAAGTATGTAGAATCAAGTCACATGTATGGGATCCTCTAATAGTCCTCTAGAATTTTTAGGTGGTTTAATGACCAACCCCTTTCATCTAGATACATAAAATGTGTTATCTCTCTAATCGGGTCACTATGAAGGTTTTATAAGGGTTTTGAGTGACTTGGGCTTTTAACCTTTGTAGGCATAAAAAAAAACATTATATTACCTAGAGAAGGCTATAGCTTAAAGTGACATCTCATTTGGGGTGGGGTTTCTATGTTTTCTCACTAGGTCTACCTGTAGAACTCCTTGTGTGGATCATTTCCTTGGAATACCAACCTTATATGTTGGTTCCTCATATCCCTCTATACGTCCCAAAATTATATAAACTTCACCAATTGAGTAGACTGACCTCTAGTTCACTATCTAACTCCTTTTCTAAACACTATCATTCTCTTGCATGAGAGGACTGACCTACCTCTGAGATAAAATAGAAGTTATTATTTTTGATTTTCTTGGAAAGGTGATTAATTTTTGAGCTCAGTGAGGTTCTGATGTTCACTTTTACCAAAGGGTTTCATTAGATTCCAAGTCGAAGTGGTCAAACCAACTCAACTTTGCCAAAAAAGGGGTCAAAACCTTTTTTCCTACATGTTTTCAACCAAACTTCCTTGTGAATGATCCTTCCTTGATGCCTCCAAATTACTTATAAAATCTCTTCATCTTCATTTCGTGCTCATATAACTTAGGTATCCACCAACAATCTCTCTTTTAAGTGAAATCATATACTCACATCTTGAACCAAAACTTCTTTTAGTTTGATTCTACAGTCTGAGTCCACTTTACTATAAGAGAAAAGTATGGAGTTCTTGAGGATGAGTTGGGAATTTAATTTCCTTTATTTTATCATTAGGATCATATCACATTTTTTTAAACTTCCCCTTTCCTTGCTTAGGTACCTCAACCTTCAACACATACCTCTCACATTAGGGCCTTAGCTGTTTATAATAATGAATATGAGTGTTCTTGTTTAGATGCCTCTTTAAGGATATTATCAAGATGAAAATACCTTATATAGCTTCATTGACACACCTTAACATGACAGTTTGAAATATTCCTCAAACTTATCATATTGACACTTCCTTGCTTACCAATTTGCTCACTATCTTTTGGACTTAGACAGTCTACCTATAGGTTGTTTTAGGTTGTCAATAGGCATGAAAATAGTCTTGGTTTAATGCTCTAGAAACACCTTTAGATCCATAAGTCATTAGGTTTTGCATTTATATATCCCCTAACCCAAAATCTATCTCAACACTCCTCTAAAGTCATCATATCATTCCATTATTAGCTTCAGCTATAGGTGACTATGTTTCTTCATCCATTTAGGCATGTAGGTTATTTTTAGGTGAATCTATACTTTTTCATGGTTCTAGGTGATATAGGAGTTTATGTTTTTACATTAAAACCATAAACTTTCCCCAATCTTGCACAAGGTCCTAATTGTTTCACATACTTTGCTCTTTTAACCTATAAATGCTCATCACAGTCATCTGTATGGATAGAGAGCATTCATTGGGGCTAAGACGTTGATTTTATCTCCCTCTCATGACTTCTTAGCTAATAGACACTCTTTGAACTCATTGGTATCATTCCAATTTAGTGGCACAACCTAGAACACCATAATGGAGAGCAAGGCAACTTTTTGGTCATTGTCCTATGTACAACACTAATTGGTTTCAGTGTGTTTCTAGACATCTTCAAGGATCTCAATGACCATCTTCCTCTCATCATTTCGGCTTAAAAATTTGGTATATCCTTATATGTTATAGGGACTATATCTCCACCCAATTTTGGGACTCAAATCCTCTTATAGGTGTAATTTAAAATGCCAAAAAAAAACACTCAGTCCTTTATTTGATCATTTTAGAGCTAGAAGGCCTAAAACACAATCCAACTTCCAATTTGATGTTTTACCACCTTTCTTGTCAACTAGGATCATCAATGGGTTTGTCTAGGAATTATCTATGGAAATCAACCTAAAAATGGATTGATTATTCCATTGGAACACCTCTAGAAGAGTTATCTATGGCATCAATTATAGATGACATTCTCCTTTCGTAAGCATAACTGAGACCTTTTCCCAAAACTTCAATTCACATTATATTCCTAGAAGGTTAAGGACCATGTCAAACCTTTAAAATTGCATTGATGGCATCATCATGTACCTATAGATGGACTTTGTGACTGTGTTATGCAGGGAGAAAAAAAGGTAAGAAAAAGGCCTTCCAAGCACCACAAGACAAATGTCAATTATTGAATACCAAAAATACATCAGAAACCCCACTAAAAATATATCAAAACACCATATCCAATGAGAAGGGATCATTTTTAAAGCAACTGAGCTGACTATGAATACAAATTAGGCATTTTGCAAGCCTAGAAGAATTTTTCTCACATAATTGAACTCTCCAAAATAATAATAAGCATGGGAACATATGAAAAATAATTTATAAACATTTTAAATATATAAACCCATTAATCCAAATCAAAAAAAATAAATAGGATTAAAAGGAGACCCTCTCATGGTTGAACATGCATAAGAAGTTTCATGGGATCAAATAGATTGTTCATGAAGGAGGATCCACAAATTTGAGATTTCTTGTTATGGAAATGAAGTGCTCTTAGATCACTATCCACCACCATGACCATTCTTATTGACTCCACCTGTACGGCCCATAGTGAGTGTTTGAACTTGACTTTCATTTACAAGCAAAGAGGAAAATGAAGAAAATTGAGTTTTAGATGCAATTTTTTGTGTTAAAAATGAAAACCAAACATGGATATGTCTTGTAGGGAGGTAAAGAGTCACACCAACATGTTTTTCAAATGGCACACTTCCCAAGGAGCCGTACAAGTGTGTTTTTCTCACACTTTGGTCAAGAAAACTACCATTTTTTGTACAACCTACCATTTATTTAGTTATGTAAACTTCATAAAGACTTATAAGGACAAATGGGGGATTAAATCAACATTTATAACTTGCATAAATCCCAATAAACCCGTACAAAGTATCAAATGCACTTAAAGTGACCTCTAAATGACCTAAAGATGATAAATAGACATAAGGGACTACTAACCAAAGGTAGCATAACATGAAATGACATTAATTAACCCTTGAAATATCTTATAACATCCTTACAAACCCATATAGACCTAAAAATTGAATTTTTTGCCTATAGGTGCCCTAGTTTGACTGGTAAGTCAAACTTGGTCAAGATTTACAACTTTGAAAATTTGTAAATTTGTAAATTTACAAAATTAGGAAAGTAGAGATACTTTGTGAATTTGGAAATTTACAACCTTCTAGAATTTGAAAACTGGAGATACTTTTCAAATTTGTAAATTTAAAAAAATTGTAAAATAGAGATACTTTGAAACTTTGCAACTTTTCAAATATGTAAATTTGTAAAATTAGGAAAGTGGAGATACTTTGTAACTTTGTAAATTTGAAAATTTTAAAAATAGGGAAACCAGAGATACTTTGAAACTTTTCAAAATTTTAACTTTGTAAATTTAAAACTTTGTAAATCTGCAAAGTTATGAAGTGCACAAAAATCTCTAGGTTCCACTTGCTAAAAAGGTGCTTACAGTACTCAAGTCTCTAATAGTTTTGTTATTTTTCCCACCACTTCATGATTGTCACTGGATGGTGAATAACCTCAAAAACTGACTTTATCTAGCACTTTTAATGTAAACCTCATTTTTAGGCATTTACCTTAATGTTTCCAAACTTACCTTAAACTTTGTTAAAAGCTTCACAAGAAGGCTGAGAACATGAAGTAGGGACATGAATCTTATTTCCTCCCTTCACCATTAGATCATCCACTACAAAAAGAACCTGAAATAGTTTAGTTCACCATGCCAAGACCCTCCAAGATAGTGCATTGCATCATTAAGTCATGACTAAAAAGAGATTAGTCATCAAGGCAAAGGGTTAATGAATTTTTTAAGAAAATGGTATAGTCTATATAGGAAAAATATGGGTATGTAGGCCAATTTTGGTCAACATTTATGGTGATCACCTATTTCAAACAACCATTTATATCAAATTTTAATTTGGGAGAATAATTGAATACAACACCAAATACAAGATCTTCATAATCATAGAATTATCAATCCTAGATCTTCTCCTAGAAGGGGTCCAATAATTCTCATGCCTAAAAAGGATGGGTTTTTGTCTCTCTACATATACTATCATCAACTCAAAAAATATTATAGTGAAGATCTAACATCCTCTGCTATGAATTAATGATCTCTTACACTAGATCTAAGGCGCACAATACTTAACCAATATCAACTTGAGGTTAGGTTAATATCATGTTCTATTCCATACAAAAGATGTAAGATAACCCTTAAAATATGGGAAAGGTTGTATGAATAACCAATTATGTCTTTTAGCATAACCACCATGCCAACAACATTCATGCACTTGATGAATGATCTACTTAAGCCATTGCTCAACTCTTTTATCATCATATACTTGGATGACATTCTCATCATCAAAAATTCTTAGGATAATCTTTTGGAACACATAGCATGTGTCTTAGACAACTTACATAAACACAAGTTGTATGCAAACCTAAAAAAGTCTATATTTGACATTTTTTAGATATAATATATAAGATGCATCATTGACCACACAAGAATCAATTTAGACCCAAAAAATATCAAATTGAGCCAAGATTATCCAACTTTACGTAATCTCACAAAATTGGGGAGCTTTCTTGGACTCACAAAATTATACCACATGTTCATCTTTATTTTTTTGCACATTTCTTGGCACTTAGCTAGATCACACTAATAAAAGCCAAGTTTGATAGGACTCATATGTAAAATTAGATTTTTGAGGCACTCAAGCAATGATTCTACATAGATAATATAATTACAATGCTTAACATTCCACACTCCTTTAATATTCACACTAATGCATCTAACTATGCACTTAGTTTAGTAATCATGTAGCATGGGCATCTAGTTGCCTACCATTTATAAATGTTTAGAGAGATGCTGAAAAGGTAATGTTCAAGCCTCAGTATGAATGGGTTGAGATATTCTTTCACAAAATATTAAGGCATTTAGTGTTCTACAGTGAACACCATGCATAAAGGTCATGACTCATGATCTATACAAGTCTAATTAAAGATGTGTGCATCTTAATCACCAATTATAGATCATACAGAATACTAGGGTAGAATATCTTCTAGGGTTGATTAAGTATAAGCCATCATTATTATTATACAATAAGTCTACCTTAGATCTTATCAGCAAATGTATTGAAGGAGAAACATAATCTTTGATTTAAACCTACCTAACTAGAGACTTTGTTATAATAGGATTGAATACCAATTATCTTGTTACATAGTACCTAATTTCCACTTTTTACATTCGATAGATTACACCCCATTTTTCCTTTCATATGTACCCACTTTAAACCAATTATTGTCCCCATAATCATAAAGTGAATCTATCTATTTTGGGATGATATATCGCACTTACTTAGACTTATTTAAGGATATGACCACTATTTTAACTTTCTAATGCACTTCTATCTAATTAAACATAGTGTTGATATTCATTTCACCATCATAGGCTCATTTCTTAAAGATTAAGATAGGCTAATGAGTCTCTATTATCTTCATGTTGATGACCTCAAATTCCCCTTCCAAGCTAAGGTCAACCACTTTAATTTTAACATCTTCTAACTAGATAATGGGTTTAACTCTACCATAATCTACTAAGCTCAATGTTATTGGATTGTAGCTCAAATTTGGTTAACTAATGGCTTCCCATGTCAATTAGGGAATCATATTTAATATGTTTCCTAGGTTAAATAATACATTTGGAATTTCATATCCATCCATCTCAATATCCATTCATGAATCCACATCACAAGTATTCTTGGTATTGACATACCAAACTAATTTAGTGGCCCTTCTTTGCCATTGTTGTACACACTCTAGTAGATTATGTATGAAGTTAATGATCTATTTTTGGATATATCCTCAATGCATAGTGTATTGATTAGTTTCATAAAATCCATTAAATCAATCATAACACCCTCTTGATGAATTATCATAATAATTTTCCCATAAAATTGAGCATTGATAGTTGTGTTATCATCCTCAAAGATGGGTTTTTATTACATTTCTTTTAATACCTACACAACTTGATACATTAAATTTTTTATGTAAAAGGATTAGGATATATATCTTTATAAACTTTTATAGTAACATGGTCCTAAGGCATTTATAAAGGAGATAATCCATTTGTATCTCTCTATCGCCTTTTGATAGCTTACACAAATTTAGTTTCCTTTGGTTATACATTGATCATATTTACATTGCACATTGACTTCCCCTTTCTTTGTTCCTCCAAAAAAGGGTAATATTCTATTTGATGTGACTTTTTACCTTATATTTTACACAATAAAATTGTCTCTAAGGGTTGTTGGGTTAGTTCCTCACATAATGATTATATGCACTGCATACATAACATTTCATAGGGATCGATCTTACCAATTATTATTATTGCAACCTCCTTGATATTCACCATGATATCGAAACCTATATCCCATTTTATAGCCTCTTTTATTCTATTGATATCCCTACCTTTGTGATAGTTTTCCATCATATCCTCCTTGTTGATTCATCTATGCATCATATCCTCCATATTGATGCCAAGGGTAACTTAGAGTCCATTTTGCATGCTATTTCTGAAGTTTCATATTGTTCCAGGGTTGTGCATACTGAACAAAATATTGGTATGAGGAAGATGATATATTATTCCATATTAATAATACATGTAGTTGATATTATGGTGATGAAGGCATCTAGTATTGAGGCAATGGAGGCATCCATACCAGACTACCTTAAGTAAAAATTTTCATCCCCACATCTAGTCTTAAAATTGTTTATTTCACAATGGGTATTTGATAAGCCTCAACTACAAAGACATTTACATTATATCTTGTTTGAATTATTTCAAATCCTGATAAATTGTCTAATGATGATTTGTAAGTTTAAAAAAAATACAGTACATGCTTTGTGACTTTTATATATATTATTGTAGAATAAGGAGCTTAGTTGTAGGATGTCTAAATATCCTACATATTTCACAAAAATTAGTTTTAGTTTTTGGACAGTCATTCCTTTAATATCCCTCGCAAACACAGTCTATGTACTATAAGCCTAATTTAGGCTTATCATTTTAATGCATCTCATTCATCTTCCTCATAAAATCATATAACTTAGCTTCTACTTTTGATCCCATTGATGGAAGGTCCATGTAATTTTCTATCTATTTTAATTATTTAGTAGTAGACTGAGCATAAACCTTGGTGGAGAACTAGGATTTTTCAATACTGAACCTTATTCTTTATTATAGGACCTCTAAAAACCAAGAAACCTTATCTTTGTATTTTAAAATAAAATCAAGTGTGTTCATCCCATCAAAAATCTATGAATGTATTCTCCAACTCTTTCTTTATATTTTTGTTGAATTTCCTTCAGATCTTGAATAACTTGACTGGAACATTTTTTGCCTTAAATTTTACTACTAGAAAATATTTAACTTTTATGATATCGAGAGTATTTACATTTCTTTTGTAAATTATCTCCAAGGTATATCCTACTAAAGTCCCTATGAGTTTGCATTTCTTCACATCATCCAATTTTAACCCTCTTACAATCCATTTTGTTAGGTAGGTTACCATGTATTATTAGAGGTTCAAAGACACACCACATGTCATTAAAGTCATAAACATACTTGAATTAAGTGTCATATATGGTAGGTTGGTAGTTGTTACTAAAGATGTTTGAATACTAGCAATTGTGACTAGTGGTGATTGCAAACTTTTTTATGCATTGTTAGGCAATTGCATAGTGTTTACTATGACTACAGGGTATTGTGCACTAATATTTTTAGGAGTAAAAATAATTCCTTCATCTTGTAACTTCTTTATTTATAATTCCAACTTGGTTGTAAAATAATCAAAGTAACCTTAATTAGCTTCTCTCTATACTTTTTATACCTTTAATAAATAAATTGGGCTTGGGGGATACATACCCTTTAAATGAATGACGTTTATTTCTAATTTATTCTAACTCTAAACTTGAATCTATAATATTACTACCCTAAATTTTTATGTATTCCCTATAACTTTCATTCCCATTTCTAGTTAAAAACCCTTCCCTTAATTGTGATATGCCTCTACTTCCTAAATTTTCTACCTCTACATCACTACTTTCAATATGTTCTTTCCCATCAAGCCATTTCTCATATTATACATAACCTCTTCTTTTAGAATTTTCCACATCTTCTCTTAGAAACCTCTCTTATCTATAATATTTTTCTTGTATATCTCCATCTCTAGGACTTTCTTCTCTACTCCTAGTCCTATTTGTAGTTACTTTGGGGTCGTTTGTCTTATTCCACCTTCTTTTCTGTCATAATTATATTAATAATCCTAAAATTTTCTTCTCACTCTAAGTCTTTTCACCTTTTTTTTTGTATTAGGTTCAATTTCCTTTTACTCAGCTCTTCTTCATTCACTTTCTCACACTCACCCCCATAATGTCTAATGTAACTATTCCATATTTTCTAGAGTAGGCACCATGGCCTTTTCTACAAGTTACATTTTTATTAACAAAGTTAGTCACTATAAAAGTTTCCCTCTATTTCCTTGGACAAATCAATCTTATGCAGTCTCAAAATCTATGTATCTTTGTACTATGAAATCAGTAATATAGCCATTGATTTTAGTCTTTGTCCAATAATCTACTGCTTCAGACCAATATATATATATATATATATATATATATATATATAATGAAGTCTTTCTAATTTTTACTTAGTATAGACTATAAATTTTGTCCTTCTTGGGCTAAAGTAATAGTATTGTAATCTAGCTAGTCATGCAATTAATAATCTAGGTAGTTTAAACTAGAAAATCTCATAGATTTTACCAGAGAGGTACTCTTGGATAATCCCCTTTACAATTTTTTTGACTCTCTATGCTTCTTCTACAAATTTCTATATTCTCTCATCTAACCATATTTCCATGTCTCTTTGCCCTTGTAACCATCTCAGTATTTTTCATCCAAATAGGTTCCATGCTTACCATACCATTGTTAACAAAGGTTTCAAGGATTACTCTAGAACATGTTGATCACAAGGATAACTTGTGTAGTGGAGAGTATTAATAGGTGTAGAAGAGATGATAATATTACCTACCATCTATGATGCACAGAGTTGCCCCTAAGAGCGAGAATAAAAATAGAGAATAATAAAAGATGAAACATAACTAGCATAACATTTGATAAAAAATTAAAATATATTACTCGCTATGCATTAAACATAAATAAAAGAATATTGGGAAAACCAAAATAAAATAAGTCTATTAATCTCTATCAACACATTGAAAGCATATTTTATTAAAATAAAGTGCTATATATAGTATTTTACTATTTTATTGTCTCTTCACATTATATCCTTTAAAGATACAAAAATAAAGGATCTTCACATTCTCCTATTTCCTATTTAGGATTACAAAGATGAATACATACAATATTTATAGAAAAGACAAAATCATATACTTCACACATGTGTCCATCTATTATACTTGATAGTTTTGCCATGCTCAGTTATTCATCCAACATTAACCATGTTTGGTTCCACTTTGGAATCTTAACATCCATTGTCTATGATCGAGACCTATAATTTGTGAGTCATTTATAGTAAGCATCGTTAGACTTGATAAGTATGTAGTTGGATCAATCTTTAAACATTCATACGAAGATGGGAAAATAAAAGTTTTCAATCAAACACTTGTTCATCTCTTTCAAATGTACAAATGCTCACATACTCACGCTTAGGATGAAAAACTTTTATACATTAAACACACTGATTTAACCTTTTTATGAATATTTGTGTATTATTATTAATTTAGTTAAAGGGTTTAAGTAGTAAAATTAGTAAATAAATAGGAAATAATTAAGCTATGATTTGTATAATTTGATTGAAAATCTCAATTTAAAAAAAAATAGTAATAAAGGCAAAAAAACAAGAATTGGCTAGAAACTAACTAATACAACTGAGATAGAGGTTGGAATTCATTGCATAGGATTGAGACACTATCATAAATCAGGATCTAGCCTTCATTCAATGAAAGGATAGGAACACCAATAATAAGACACCCTAGTATCTAGTGCTATAGTCTACCTCTATGCCTATTATCCTAAAGATCTTAGCTTTTTGGGTTTTATTGACTAGGTCTATGTTACCTTACCTATGAAATTTTGACAACTGAAAGTCTATAGAGCTCCCTATAGAGCTAATTTTGTCTTCAAACCCTGGACTCCATTGTACCTTAACCAACTTTCAGAAATAAGGGGGGTTAGTCTATGTAAGATTCACTGAACATGTTTCTATACCCTTTGTGTGGGCATGTTGCCTACATACCTATATTTTGAAGAGGGATCAATCCATATGTAGTTGTCCCACTTAATGTGTTGTGTAATAGTGTTTATGAAGATGTAAAATGCTAAAATGGGTGTGCTTGAGATGACTAGAGATTTGTGTAAAGATTTGAATAAGCTATAAATAGTATTGGATGGTTGTATGCATAGAATAGGAAAATATGCTTGAGTAGTATTGCTTATATTATTCCTTACTTTATGATATTTGCCAACCCTTTCCAAATGATCTTGGAATGGGATTTTATAGGGATCTATTGGTCATGGGTTGAATGTGCTCACATTATGATGACAAGGATAAGGATGGGGAACCAATAAATAAATAAACCATTGTGGCCAAAAATACACTTAGATATGAGTGCCAAAAATGGGACACCCTTGGGTCTAGTGCTATAGTCCAAGTTGGGTGTTATAGTCTTGAGCTGATGGGACCTAGGGGGATAGATATATCATAGAAAGAGAAGTATGGATCAACTGGGATCAGGTCTAAAAGTCGATGGATGGTTAGAAATTAGTGAAAAGATGCCTATGAGGGTCATGAAAGAAAGAAAGATAGACCTATGAGATGGATGCCATAATTCACACTTAAGTTACCAATTTTTGCATTATATATGACTACATTTGCCCCTATTTTATTCTAGTGATACAGCAAAGCAAAATACTAGGATAAAGGAAAAATGGAAAGTGTACCTAAACTTATCTGCAGAGGTGAAGCTTATGAATCTATTGTGATGTTAGGTGTACATAGAGAGAGCATGCTGTGAAGTGTGAATCTACAATAGAAAAAAAGAGTAGATCAGTTCTTACTAGATATGATATATCTAAAATAAGAATGTACAAAAGTTAGGTAAGAAAGAGATGAAAAGAAAGGAACAAATATACCTCACTAGGTACATGAACTAATACAAAACTTATTGTGATGTTGAGTGATGTTGGATGACATTGTGCCAAGATTAATATCATGAACAAAGATGAGTGTTTAATTCCCTAGAAGTGGCTCAAGAATGCAAAGGCTAGCCCTTTAGTTTCATCGTCACCTAGTAAGTGTAGCTATATGATCATGTGTGTGCTAATTAATGTTTGGACTGTGTGTCCAATCCCTCTGAATAGGTGGCTCAAGAATATAAAGGCTATCTAGTCCTTTGGCTCCATCATTGGCCCATGAAGTGAAGTTTATAACTGATATTGGTATGAAATCTGTGTCATATGAGATGGCTCTTAAAGCCCATGAATGCTCTATAATCTGACAATGTTAGTGTGGATAGCCAAATTTATGATGGAAACTAGGCCCCTCTTGGCCACTTTGAAAGATGGAATTTAGGCTTGTATGAAAGCGTCTCCTAAACTGAGCACTAGGCTTATATAAAATCCATTCCAAAATTTAGAGGTTTCACTTATATGAAAGCCATTCTAGAGTGATGCTAACCACCGACATATGAAGTAAGGCATGCAACTATTGAGAATACTTGGGTAATAAGCTAAACTCAAAAATAAAAAAAATAAATGTGTCATGAACATTACTCCCAATCACTGGTGTTTAGAACATGGATTTTGATCTATAAGTTATACCAACTACATCATCTAAAACTAGAATTGAGATTCATCATGTCATGCATGATGCCCCCTATATTTGGATTCTCTGAGCAAAAGTGTACTAAATATTGCTTATTCTAAATTGGTCTAAAAGTGAAAAATTGTAGTTGAACCTACTTTTCTACCCACTTCTAAATATTTTGGTTTTTATGTTGTTTGGATAGAAGCACCAAAAATAGGACACCCTAGTGTTTAGTGCCATTGTCCATGTCTAATGCTATTGTCCTTTGCTGAAACTAAAAACTATTATGAAATCATCAGTATTTTTCTAGTCTATTCTACCTAGTTTGACCTTTGATTATTTTTTTGAGCATCTTGAAACTAGTTTTTTCAACTGGTAGGAGATCTGATCTCTATGGCAAAACCCCTATTTATTTCTCCCTCTTCTGAACATAGGAATGAAGACCTTGCAATGACTGCTCTTAGAAGAAAAGGCCCTACAAGTGTGTTATGCTATAAAATACATGATATAGAAATGATAATCGACAAGATATCTCAAGATATAGCATGGTTTATAATGAGAGATTGTCAGATCAACAAGGGTATGCCTAGATAGATATAACAATGTAATAGCAAGTGCAATGTACTAAATTAGAATTGAAATTTTGGTTAGTTGTTAGTTATCAAGGAGGGATGGATCATGATGTCCATCATGGCATGCAAGAGAGCAAGATAATGCATGATGTGGATCATGACATTGTAAACAATTTAAAATCAATCAAGTAATAAGCACACAAGGAAAGAAGTAAGAACCATACAAGAGTGGCCAAGGGGCCAAGCAAACAAGTGACATGGGCACATGTCACTCAAACTAGGAAGCAAACATACAAGGCATTTTCAAATTCCACATACACATACAATTAGAAACAAGAAAGGTTGGTGTGAAATCTACAATCACATAGAGGAGTACAGACAAAGAACATTACTAAATTTCCTAAGGCATACATAATACATAAAAGCAAAGGACATTGACAAATATCCTAAGGTACATACATGAGATAAAAAGGAACTGAGGAATGCAATCTATCTATCTATGCAAAGAAATAAAGAAAAACATATAAATATTAGAAATACAATCACATCAAACTAAGCAAAGCAAGAAGTGAAAGTATTTAAGATATGGAGTACTAAACTAGGTATATGCTAAGAAATACATCAGTGTTATATACTAGTGAGTGTCAATACAATAATCAATGTAAGGTAATAAACAATGTACATCAACATGATAACTAGAGTGTGTGGTGTAGGAATGACATAACTTGGATGGTGTAGTCATGTAGAAGATACCCCCAATGGGTATGTATATCGTTGTGTGTCTTGAATGTAGAAGTAAGATGCCCCCTCAATGAGTAGATTGAAGCAATTAAAGAGATGGCTGTTGCTACACACACTCAAATAAGATCAAGTGAAGCATGGTAATGTAGATAAATCTACAAACAATATCATAGATCAAGAAATGTTAGTATAGCATGGTAGTAGAAATGTAAAGCATGGAAAATGCATACAATTGAAATGTTTTTTGTGTTTTTGTTATATTTGAATTTTTTTGTATTTTGATATATTTGGAGCTTTTTGGATTTTGAAATGTTATATTTTTTTTGGATTTTGAGATGTTATGAGCTATGTACAATCAATCACATGAAGACTATGTACAAAAATTTGAAAACAAGCTATGTACAAGTAAGCTGAGAGATTATGTACAAATAAGCACAAATAAGCTATGTACAAGAAAGACTAAGCAGAGATGATACTAACTGATGAGTCTCATGGGAGACTCCCTATCATAGTGTCCTATATCAAACAAAGGAATCATGCGTGATTGTGAAGAATGAGGGAATGGCTATGAATATGACTCTGAATATTTGGGTTGATTGTCAGTATCTTGGAAATCATAATAACTTGTATTGTTCCACTCATCATTATCATCTTGATTTTGAAATAATGGAATGTTAGTGTTGACTTTTGTTGTATTTGGATCTTTTCCTTTGATAAATTGTGTATGTGAATAATTTGCCTTTGAATGTTAAATACATCCTAAACATTGGTGAGAAACATTATCAACTACTTGTGTAGGAGTAGTGATGCATTGAGCATGCTTTCTCAAACCTTGACCTTGATAATCGAACTTTTGTAGATATTGTTGACGAAATCTATACTACTTTAAAAGTTGAGCCTTATTTTGGAGAGGTAGATTTACATCTTTTTCATGCTTTACCTATGCTTGTGTTATTGTTTCTTGATCTAATTTTTTTGTTGTTATAAGTTATGCTTTGGTAACTACTTTTGTATTGTTTCTAAATTTGACCCTTTGTGAATATGTTCCTATGTCACTATGGATCGCTTGATTGATTTACCTTGTTTAGGGTCCTCATTAGTAATTATCCATCGTATATGTTTTTTTAATGCCAAACATGAATCTATGTGATGTCCACGCATTCTATGATATGAACAATAATATCTGGATCTTTTCATTGGATGTAGAGGAGGGAGTTTGATCAACTTATATTTAATCATTTCCCTTAGTACTTCACTTGAAATCTTATTTGATATTTGAATGTTTTTTGAATCACTAGTTGTAGAGTTACTTTGTTGTGATTTCTTATTTTGATATATAACATTTCTTGCAACCAATTGACTAGGTGAAGGTGCATATACATGATTGACACTACGGTGCCTTTAATGCTTTTGTATTATAATCTGATTTTACAATGTTGTGATCTTGTCATGTAATCACTGATTCTATGTTTATAAATCTGAAATTAACTTGCTCATGCTAGTGATTGGAACCCTTAGAGTCTCAAAAGTGGAAATCCTAGTTGCTTCCAATTGAACATGTAATCACATATGCTAAAGAGGTTTTGAAGAAGCTATAGGCTGAATGTATGCATTAGGAACATTAATATAGGCTACCTCACTTTTTGGAGGGGTGATAGCACGGACCTAGTTAGAGGCAAAGTAGTTATCACCCTTTGGAGGGAGAGAACGAGAAGGAAATTGTTCTTGTCCATAAGATATGACAATGAAACTTGATAGGTGGTTGTTAGCTTATGCAATGGATCCATGTCAAGCAATTTGGCTAAGAAGAGTCTTAGTGGATTTGAAGAAGAAACAAATAGATGATACAATCATATTCTGTGATAATATGTCTTCAATAGCATTGATGAAAAATCCAGTGTTTCATGGATGAAGCAAGCACGTACAGATTCATTATCACTTCATAAGAGAATTGGTTGAAGATGATGATATGAAATTAGCATTTTGCAGATTTGAGGATCAGTGAGCAGACATCTTTAGGAAGGCACTAGCAAAGGAGACCTTCAAGTATTTGAGACAGAATCTAGGAGTAATGGATGTTGTAATAGCTAGTGATAGAATTTAAGGGGGAGTGTTGGAAGTCGTAAATTCTCCATTCTATTTTTAGTAATTCTGTTTTGCTAAGCAGCTGTTAGAATATGTCTAAAAATAGAAAATCGGTTTCATTGTAATCTGTCTAAGTCCTCTTTATATTGAGGCATATTGTAAGGATGTTATTCGATCAATTAGAAGAAATAAGAATCGTAGCTGTAACTGTTCTTGTGCAATCATTGCTAGAGGAAGATTCAAATGCATCATCCAGTGCACCATACTGTTCAAGCCTATCAGATTGTCTATTTACTTGGTTTTGTTTAACTTGTTCAAGCTAGTCCACATGAGAATTAATAGAATCAGAGTCATCAACCAGAATAGAAATAATTTTCAACAAATCAAAATCTTGAATCAGCCTTCAAACATCAACAGTTGAGGAGGCTTCTTCAACAAAATATTTTTTACTGGGTTGATGCCTCAAAAAAAAAATTATACTTGCTGCTAGTGTTAACATGTACAGAACGTTCAGCAGTGTCTTCATCAGAAGCAATACTAGATAGTCTCCTACTGATTTTATTGTTGGTAAAAGAAATGTCAGACAAACCAGCATCTTTGACTATGGCAGAATGGATAGTCAGGTCTGAATGGATCATCTCTTGATGCTGAGAGACCCTAACTATCTTGTCATTAATATCAGACGAAGATTTGTCATTTTATCAATAACTTGTTGAATATTATCAAATGTAGAAGAAATAAAATCTTGAACTCTTACTAACCGTCCGATCTTATCATCACTGGCTTGATTTCATGCACGGAGAGTAGTATGAGATGTAACAAGTGAATCGAGAATGTGAACTGATGTTATACCATGTTTATCTGATTCTTTTAATAGAGTTCTAGATCCATCTCTATAACTTTTATTTTCTTTTTCCATTTCTTCTAACATTCTAAGACTCTCTTGAATTAGACCTTTTGCATCATTGACATCAACAACAATGTCATCAACGTTTTCTTGAATGGCATTTATCCACTGTGCTGCCCAGTTTCTTTGGTTGGTACTGCGCTTTTGCTGGTTTTTAATCCTAGTATGAAGTTTACCTTCATACTGACCCAACTGCTTATTGTTTAAATCATAGACACTATGACTACCATTCGACCATCTGACAGGGATATAATGCTCAAATTCAACCTCTTCATCACCTAAGGTTCCTTTCATTATTTGTTTCCTTTCTTTGTTAACCCTAAGAAGTTTGTCATATCTTCTGATCATACCTAAACGCTCAAGCTTAAAATCAGCTGAAATGTTCTTTTCATGATTTTTTGGGTCAAGTTCAGACTCATTTAGAATCTGAGCTTCAGTAATTTGTCCGGATAGAAACATCATGAAGCTAGGACACTTAACTATTTTCTGTACGAAACCATGTGTTAAAGGTTTAGCAGAGCTAGACACAGAGCTATTGCACGTAGGTTGGGGTGCAGAAATAGGAACACCGCAGCACATGCTATAAGATTTAACTAGATGTTGTTTCTCGGCAGATTTAGCAGAATATTTAGCAATAGGTTGACTGCTTACAGATTGGTCAGGAATTGGTGCTGACGGGAGTGGTTCAACGGCTTCTTAAAGTTCATTGTACGCATCGACCACGTTTTCGGGGTTAAACTCTGTATCAAGTGAAACATGCCCGATGCGACGACTGTGTAGAGCAGGGGTGGGATTGAAATAATCGAGAGGAAGCAGACTGCGAGGCACATAGATATCTTGACACTGGACGTCAAGAATGCCAGAGTCACGAATCAAGGGCAAAAATTGACAAGATTATCGGAATGAATTGGAAAAGATGTTCCTTTAGGCAGGTCATCATCTTTATGCAAAGCGTCAATTAAGACAAAAGTGCACCTGCTAGTTATAGAACCACAAACAGTATCATGGGCCAAATGGATACCTTGCATTTGTAATAGAAAAACAAGAGCATGTGCGAGGTTTGTATCATGCAGACCTAAAATAAAATTGGGCTCGACAGAACAAGGCGCATCGTTGGACAGGGTTCCATAATAAATTGGCAATAACTCCATCTATATAATTTGGATTTCAGCCATCCATAAGAGAGCAAAATTATACAGCCTTAATTTCATAATTAAAACGGGGAGTTATTTTTAAGTCGACTTGACTTAAATGAATAAAATTATAACCCTTCTGAGCCCATATCTTCTGATCTGCAGGACTGATAAAAGGAAGTTAAACAGGACGTCGGCCAAGACCCAATACTCCTAAAGTAACCTCGTAACATTTAACAGACATACCACATCGTGGTCTGAATCCAGACTATCGGAAAACATCGTCTATGGTTATCATAGGAAAATTATATTTGTCCTTTCCAGATTTCTTAAGTTTCAAATCTAAAATAAATCATTAACAATGCTTAACAGGAGAATTATAAGCTTCCATTGTGTTTTAACAAAACTGGCTAAACCTTGGTCTTGATAACATTCACGGATAGATGGGGTTGAATATAATTTCAATCCCATATAATTTATTTATATATATAATTTAGGGGTTATATATATATAAAGGAGAGGTGGCATATAGGATAAAATATATGTGAGATTCAATCTCATATATATTTTTGTATTCTCTCTCTCTCACACACACACATATCAGATTGATTCCTATATATATATATATATATATATATATATATATATATATATATATATATATACATACATGTTCAATTTTTATCATTTAATAGCTTATATAGAAGGGGGAAAGGGCATTTAGTAACTTATATATACCTATACACATACACACATTCAATTCTTATCATTTAATAGCTTATATATAAGGGGTTGGGAGGGCATTTAATAACTTATATATAGAGTGTGGGGGGACGACACAGGGGGAATCCAACATCCCACTAATAGTTTTCATTTATGGATATATATGGCATTGGCTCAACACTTGGATTGAGTGAAGAAATCCCTGCCTTCTAGAGTTTTTTGGTAGTAGATTTATATGTCCTAGTAGAAGACCTCAAAATTGGGACCATAAACCACAAGAATCTAAATAAAGATTGGATAACATTACAATGGAGTGTTTACAATTTTGTGCTTGAAAATTATTCTGGCATGGAAAAAGATGACAATGGCTCATAGAAATGAGTTTGATACACTTTGAACTTGGATCCCCTTTTTCCATTAATTAGCTAAAATGAAATCCAAAAACATGCAATAGTACATTAGTAAAAAGGCACGAAATTTACAAAACCTTGAATTTTAAATTGGAATAATAATGTTAAAAATACTAGATGAATCGATCTACAAGTTACAGTGAGCCTCCAAGAATTTGTGTCTCTATTTGTTAACATTACTTTCATAGTGATAGGGTTGGCATCTTGGTTTAGAAGCCCTACCAAATAATGGATATCTAAAAGAGATATACCAAATGAAAGAAACTTTGAATTTACAGTGACTTTAAATGTTGTCTCACTTTTCTCATAGAAGGAAATGAGAGATTTGGGAATGTATGTGTCTGTTTCATATTGAGGCATGTATACCAAACCTCAAAAACTCCATTAGTCAATCCAATCATTGTATGTATCTCGATGTGATAGTTCTATGATAATTTTAAGACACAATAAATAATTGAAATCAAATTTGTGTACTATGCTTGTGTATTTTGTAACAATGGAATCCATGTCACTATTGTCAATGTCGTAGCTCAAGAGTATCTAACATTATGAGAGAACAAAACACCTTTGAAAATGTGTAAAAATGAGGGAAATAGTCATATATAAGCATTGATGGACATGTCACAGCCTCTATTTCATGATGTAAACACATGCCAAAACACATCTAATTAACACCCAAGCTAGCCTCTTGCATCATATACCCAGTTGCAAAATGCTACTACCTAGTTTGTGTGATTAGATGCCTTTGTAATCCTATTAGTTACATGGTGAATGTGGTCAACTACACAAGTTGTTTAATTTCATGCACAATGGGCCAAATGTATAATTCAAATAGTAGCATCATAAAATTGATTAGATGCACAAGCCTATTAGTTGCATGGTATAACTGGTGGGGTGCACAAGTCAATTTGTTGTATGGTTTAAAATAGTTGTTTTCACAAGTTAGTTAGTTACATGGTATAATAAAACTAGTTGCATCATGGAGTCAGTCAATCTTGAATGATCCTAATTGTGAGAAAAATAAAAAATGCTTGCTATGACTCTCCTCCCCTTGGATTTTCCAGTACACCTATACATAATTAGCTACTAATCATCATGACTTTGAAACATATATCTATAAATTCACCAATGAAATCCAAGGAATATTTTTTTTTCAAAATCTCTTAAAATTTACCTTGGACTGAACACTTCAACACAAGTTGAGAAGAATTAATTGGATGACAATGAAGGATTTACCTGAAATGATCTTGTGATTATATTAAATGATCATTGAATTTCCTTAATCAGAATAAGGTTATCTTATTTTTTATATAGAGGAATGTAGGTGACAATAAAGAATAACCTTTGAAATAAAATGAACATATAAAAATCTACCACTTGTGCCTTCATTTTATATATTTCATTCTCATAACTAAAATCTTTCCTTTTTACTTCCTTTTTGCTACATTTCATACTATTGTTTTTCTACTCACCCCCATAATGTAAATAAATTCATTCTTAGAATGAGTTCCAAACAATCCAAATCCAAGCCTTTGAATTTTCTTTCTGAAATTTATGTACCTCTATTGTAAATTGTGTCATCCAAATCCAATGCAATTTATGTTAGCTACCATTTACATAAATTGTGCCAACCAACCAATTTTTAAATTCTGATGAAATTATCCCTCCAAAAGTTCAAAAAAAAAATGAAGAATGAAATAGAAAATAACCATAATGTAAAAGAAACATAAGAAAATTTAGTGATGCACACTACGTCAATAAAAATGCCACCTAATATTTGCTAAGTTATATAATTTAAAAATCCAAGTTATGTCAATTTAAGTTAATGAAAAAATAACCAATAAAAAATAGTGATGTTACATGACTGTGGAAAAAACCTTATCCTTATAGCATCCTGTAAGAAAATATTAGTGAATATTTTTTATTATATTAACTCTGTCAAATATTGATTATGGGTTTAGCAGAAGATGAAAGAGTATTTAGAGCATTATATTTCACTAATTTAAAATTTTGAAATATATTTGAATAAAAATTAAATGCTTGCTTGAGATTGTATGTCTCTTGTTATCCTGTGGACATGTTTACTTATGAAAGAGCCCTGGGAACATGGAGTTCTCTTACCGAAAGAAGAGATATCACTAATACAGTGACCAAAAGAGATGATGTAAATATTGAGACTGAATATGCCATTGACATGGTAGATGCAAATGTCACTTATGAAAATCAAGTTTGTCAAGGATTTTTTCATCTATGTGAGTTTTAATTTGATATTTATTTCAGTTGTCATTATATGAAATCCAATTTCATATCCTCTTTTGATATTGTAAAAACATTTGAAACATAGAAATTATAAAATTTGAAATATGATTTCAATATTTGTAACATTGTGATATTAAACATTTGAAACATAATAAACTATCATTGAAACATAATAAATTATTCTTTGAAACATAAAACATAATAAAATTGTCATTGAAACATAATAAATTCTCATTTTAAACATAGAAAATAAACCATAGACCTATAGTCATAGAACTAAAAACTACAGAAAATAATATTTGTACACAATGGAGTAAAATAATATAAAATAAAACATAGACCTATAGTCATATACCAACAAAATGTGCCATAATAAAACATTTGAACATTGACATTTTAAACTTTGAACCGTTGTGATTGAGATATTTAAGACATTGTTATTTAAACATATGAAACATAATAAATTATCATTGAAACATAATGATTTGTCCTTTGAAACATAAAGCATAATAACATTGTCATTGAAACATAAAAAAATCCATTTGAAACATAGAAAATAAACCATAGACCTACAATCATAGACTTAAAAACCATAGAAAATTATATTTGTACATAACGAAGTAAAAACATACAAAATAAAAAATATACTTGTTGTCATATCCTAATAAAATATGCCATAAAAAAATTGAAACATTGACATGATAAAATTTGAAACATTGTGATTGAAATATTTGTAACATTGTGATTTAAACAATTGAAAGATCATAAATTTTCACTGGAATGTAATAAATTACCCTTTAAAACATTAAACATAAAACATAATAACATTGTCATTGAAACATAACAAATGTCCATTTGAAACATAGAAAATAAATTATGAACCTATGGTCATATCCTAATAAGATATGCCATGATAAAACATTTCAAGTATTGATATTATAAAATTTGAAACATTGTGATTGAAATATTTATAACATTATGATTTAAGAATTTGAAACATAATAAATTGTCATTGAAACATAAAAAATTATTATTTGAATCATTAACATAATGTCATTATCTTTGTAAAATAATTATTATTATTTGAAACATGATAAAATGTCACTCATTTTTGAGAGATCCTAACTCCACTTGATTTGTAATGTTCTTTAAGATTCTTGATGCAATAAGATCCTCTATTACAGAAATAATATTTAAAAGATTTTCCATTTCCTCATTAGTTGCACATCATCCTGAAAGTAGATTAGGATATGCATCTATTTTCTTCTTTAATAAAATATTAGGATCCGTGTTGTGCTCTTTAATTATTCTCTTTGGTGTATTGTTATGTTTATTTAACATCACAAAATTTTACTTCAATGTAAGCGTTGTATTTAAACTTTTGTGTGCTTTTTAAAAATGATTATTTAGGATATCGATTTCTTTCTTTAGATTTTCATATTTTGTTTACAATTTAAAAATGAAAAATAATTAGATAAAAATTACAATAACTGGAATACATTTTTTGAAAAGGATGATAACTTGCCAAAACTTTTTCTTTATTTGCATTTGAAATTATTACAAGGTATTTGTCTCTTGACCATTTGTTGAAGTATGATTAGGATTTCATTCAAATTATCTTGATTATTTAATATAATCTAAAAAATAGTGTCATTGTAATTGTTGGTAACTTAAATTACCCCAGACTAATCTTTATTGACTAAAACATCAAGATTTATGGGTTCATTTTGTACTAGTGAATACAAATTGAGTTTCGGGGAGTGGTTTTGAAAATGGGTATTTATCTTCTTGATCAACATTTTTTCCCTAATTTCCCATACTTTTAAAACATTCAAATTTAGTGAGAACAATATCAAGATTTGCTAAAAAAATTATGACAATATATTACTTAATGTAAATCAATTATTGTCATATCAGATAACTCCAAATTGTCATGAGTAATGGTTGGGCTAGGTGGTGAAGAGGATGTAGCAGGTCATTCTTGAGCAAGGACTTTTGTAACTTGAATAAAATCACGTCAATAAAAAGTAGTTGGGCCCCCAGACACTTTCAATTCAAAAAACTACATAGTCATGATCAATTTGTTGTAAAAATGTAGTGCCATATGCACTAGATACACCATAGAGATATAAATTGGGGAACTCATAACTTGACAATTGCATTGCTATTCTAATTTATGTAGTAAATGATATATTTTCCCTTTTTTGAGTTTTGATTGGTGGTAGTGCTGGTGGCATATTTTTACTGATAGATGGAAGCTGCCTTCTAAAAATAAAGTTTATTTAAAATGTTAAATTAAAAACAAAATTTAGTGTTATTTTTAAATTTAATAGTTATTGTGTGGGTTTGGAGAGCATATGTTTTCCAATCAAAGTGTTAAAATCAAAATGGTTGTTTATTCAACTAGAAAATATACAAAGAATGGTCTACTCAATAAATTTTCTAATTTAAGAAACATCAATCCAAAAACCAAAAGTAAGAAAGTAAGAAACATTGAAAATGTTGGTGAGAATACTGTGGCATTAAAATCTGAGGGTTTGTTGAGTGGATTTAGGATAAATAGCTCCAGTGTTATATGCAAAAAAATTAAAAATAAACAAAAAAAATACAAAAAAATTAACTTTCATAATTTATCATTTCCCATTAAAATTTAGAACCAAAAAAACCTACAAGTGGAGATGTTTTTGTTTAATTTGTCAGAAAATAATTCCTCACACATATAGAAGTTATAAATGTTTGATATAATGGTTCTATACTCATGTTATAAGTTTTATAGCTCTCAGGGCATTATTTCCTTTTGATATAGCTTGTGTCCTTATGTTAAATGCACAAAGTCATATATATAATTGGTAAAGAGAATATTACATTGTAAAATTTTAAGAACTTATAAATTAAGATAGCAAATTGATTAATTTGAACTCTAAACTAACCACCTGCTCATCAAGGGACAAATAATTTGTCCTCATTTTTTGATGGAGCATGGTTGGAATTGTTGATTTATGTATGTCAAAAAAAACATCACATGACAAATCAAGAATAAAATGGGTGCACAAAAATAATGGAATTGTTATTACAAATATCATTATTCAACGCTAATTTAATATTGTTAGATACAAACACACACTAGTTATATTTAACTCATGTAAGAGAAGGAATAATGTAGACAAAAACACATAAGGGAATGTATAATGGTCTTCCTTTTAAAATTATTATGGCATGGAAAATTTTAATAATGGCTCATAGAAATGAGTTTGATACACTTTAAACTTGGAGCCCTTTTTCGAATAGTTTGTTGCAATGAAAACCAAAAACATGCAACTAGTATGTAAAAAGGCATAAAATTTTACAAAATATTGAATTTTAGATTGGAATAATAATGTTAAAAATACTAAATGGATCAATCTGCAAGTTACAGTGACACTCTAGGAATCTGTGTCTCTATCTATTAACATTGCTTTCATAGTGACAAGGTTGCCATCTTGGTTTGGAAGCCCTGTCAAACAATGGATATCTGAAATAGATATACAAAATGAAAGAAACTTGAATTGATAGTGATATTATACCTTGTCTCATTTTTGTCATATGAGGGCATGAAAGATTTGAGAAATTCAACATCTATTTCATATTGAGGCATGTATGCCAGGTCTAGAAAACTACACTAGTCAATCGAATCATTGTATGTATTTAGATGTTACAGTTCTCTGATAATTTTAGGACACAATAAATTATTGAAAATAAATTTATGTATTATGCATGTGGATGTTGTAACTATGGAATTCATCTCATTATTATCAATGTTCTGGCTATGAATGTCATAAATATAGAACTTATAATTTTATGAGAGAGAGAAACACCTTTGAAAAAGTGTAAAAATGAGGGAATAATCATATATAAGCATTGATGGGCATGTGGCAACCTCTAGTTCATGATTCATACACATGAAAAATCATACTTGATTAACACATAAGTTATCCTATTGCATCATGTAATCAGCTACATAATGTTACTACCCAACTTGTATAACTAGTTGGCTGCACAATCTTATTTGTTGCATGGTGAAACTGGTCAACTACATAAGCTATCTGGTTTCATGCACAATCAAGTAAATATGTAATTTAGCTAGTAGCATCATGAAACTGATCAGATGCACAAGCCTACTTGTTTCATGGTGTAACTGGTTGGTTGTACAAGTCGATCAGTTGTATGGTGCAAGCTAGCCATTTGCCTGAGTTAGCTAGTTACATGGTACAAGATAACTGGTTGCATTATGTAGTCAGTGAATATTGAATGCACCTAGTTGTAAGAAAAAATAAAAAATGCCTGCTTCGAATCTCCTCCACTTAGATTTGCTTATACACCTATACATAATTGGCTACTATTCATCATGACTTCGAAAGATATATCCATAAATTTAGCAATGAAATCTAAGGGGATTTCTTATAAGGGCTCTTAAAATTTACCCTGAATTGAGCACTTCAACACAAATTGATAATAATTAATTAGATGGTAACCAATAATTGATTTGAAATGATCTTGTGATTATATAGAATGATCATTGGATTTCCTTGATCAAAATCAGGTTGTCTTCTATTTTATATAGAGGAATGTGGTTGGTAATAAAGATTAACCTTTGTAATAAAATGAACATATAAAAATCTACCTCTTGGTGCCTTTATTTTAAACATTTCATTCTCATAAGTAAGATTTTGTCTTTTTACTTCCTTTTTACTAACTTGTTACTGTCATTCATACTATTTTTTTGCTACTCACCTCAATAATATAAATAAATTTATTCCTGGAATGAGTTGTAAACAACCTAGATCGAAGCCTTTGCAAAAAGAAATTAAAATTTATTTACCTCTATTGTAAATTGTGTCATCCAACTCTGATGTAATTTGTGTTAGTTAGCATTGACATTAATTGTGTCAACCAACCGATTTTTAAGTTCACACAAATTTCTCCCTCTAAAAAATGAGGAATGAAAAAGAAAATAACCTTAATGCCAAAAAACTTTACTAAGTTTTAGTGATGTGTACTACAACAATAAAAATTCCACCTAATCTTTGCTAAGTTAGATAAATTAAAAATCCAATTTATGTCACTTTAAGTTGATCCAAACTTCACCAGGAAAATATTTGCATTAGGTAGAAAACATCTAGGCAAAAATGGCATGATTTAGTTACAAATCACGATACAAACCATGGAAATCTACTATGGACAAGGTGTGTGATCTTGAACTATAAAATAACAAAGTCATAGGGGTGTGGTTCAACCCACATTATCTTGATAGGTTAATTATTGAATTCCATAATTTTCTTTTCACTAATTTTTCAAAAGCTTAATAGTCAAATGGGTTGGAATTATTTAACTAGGGCTTGGATTTTTCAATAAAAATTGAATTGGGAGGCCAAGCTCAAGCTGAGCCTGGATCACTTTCTTTAGTGTCTTAATTATTAAGGATTTCCTTTGTGAATACAAAAGCACCATCTAGGTTTTATTAACCAAATGCACTCCCAGTTATAGGCTAGATACCTTCAAGCTTTGTTTCTAGGTTTTCTCCCATGCCTAATGTGCTTGGAAGGGAATCACATTTTTTTCCCTCCCTTTCAACTTGGGATTGTCTTCTAGAAAATCACTTTTCAAAGAGATTATATATAATAGCCAAATTATATTATTTTCATTTGAAATTTTTTTGGATATTCTATTATTGTTAATCTCTTAAAATTTAGGATTTTTTCAATTGTTAACTACAAAATCTTATCTTAGCTATTTTATATTAATTAAAAAAATTATGTGTTCTTCTTTGTCTATCATTAAAATTAGACTTCAACAAAGGAGGTTGTCTTTGAATTTCAACATTTACATGATCTCCTCAATCACTAGGGGAGCAAGTCGTGCACCACGATCAAGTTTTTTCCAAAAATCCCATTAGAAAAATCTCTTCCTCCAATTATTCCATGATGGTGTAACCATTCTCCCAACCAACCTCTTTCTATTGGCTTCTTGCCTCCCCATCTTATTGAGGCAGATGGAGCCTTCTTGGTTTTTGTAATAATGTGTGTAGATTGATATTGTCCCTTCTTAGTGGGCCTCACCGATGACGGACATTGGTGTCTTGGCTCTTCCTCTACCTAAGCGAGTATATTTGACTCCCCAGACTATTAACATACATGATGGTTGGGAAGTGCTGACTTTCGCATCGATGGAACGCTTTTCGTGGGACTCTTCTTTATTTGACATGTCCACCCCTTTTCCTATTGTTCTTGATTATACTCAAATTTACTCTAATATTTTTTAGTTAATATTATATTAATATATATATATATATATATATATATATATATATTTGTGGTTACTATTTAATGGGAAGCAAATACCAACCATCTCTCTCTTTTGGGGATTGGGGGGGAGGCGGCAGGTGGTATTAATACTTATTTTTGTTGCTATCGTTTAATGGGAAGCAAATACTAACCATCTTTTTACATTAAACCATCGCATGTACTTTTGTTTTGCTTATTGAGTATGATGATAAAACTGACCATCATTTTGCATTAAACCATTGCATGTGCTTTTGTGTTGCTTGTTAAGTATGATGATAGCTTTCTAATTTAAAACAATGAAATATATTTTTTAAATATATCTTGGGCTTGGCTACAAAAATTGAAATATATTTAACACAATGGAGTTGGAACTGATCATGGTAAGTGTCATATCATTTTTCTTGTTTTATACAACCTGCAGCAAGTACTCTAATACGATGGAAAATAGGAAGAAAGCCACATGGTGGGTCTCACATCAATTTTCTTGTTATATATAACCCCGCAACAAGTAATAATACGATGGAAAATATGAAGAAAGTTACGGTACATGAAGAATGTCATTAACGCTGTTAAACATAACTTTACTGTGGAAATAATATTTTGTTACAGCGTTTCTCACACTCAATACGTAATTTGTGTTATTCCTATCCATAAAAGTTACCAAACCCTCGTTCTCTCTTGCGTTACTGTTATCTGCAGAATACATTGTTAGCAAGTCTAACTAATGGAGAGCTGCACTGATTTATTACAGAATCGGGATCAAAAGAAAACGGGTTATGGTATTGCTGAGGATTTTTCAAAGCTTCAAAAATCTTGGAAGAAAGAAAATAAAGTTTGTTGGGAGATCTCTGTCTACTAAAGGGTTGCTTATCAGAGAATTAGGAAAGAAGAAAGCAATGTGGAACGAAGAAGAAATAATTCAAAATTCAGATGGTACATTAACAGGAAGCGATTGGCATTTAGTTTGCCTCGAGTCAGAATATCTCCTCTTATTGTCTTGCTTAGAAGAGCCACAGATTGCTACAAGAAGCTCCTAAAAAAAGTTGCATGAAAATCCTGATATTGTCTTCCATGACTCACAATGGGGAATCCCAGGTTTTTTTCAGCCTTATTACTTATTATTAAATCTGTTATGGATTACAATGATCAGATCTGTTATGCCTTATCAGCCTTGCTACTTATAGTCAGATCTGTTATTGGTTATAAAGCTAAGATCTGTAATGGCTCACAATGATCAGATCTGTAAATAATGTTTCATGTTTATTAGTTTAGTTAATATTACTTATTTCCATATTGTGCGACATTTTGTGTAGGCTAGTTTTTTTGCATGTGTTCTTTAGATTCTTGGGACTTGAATCTAATTTCATATTTTTTTATTTTGGAAATTTGTAATTAGCATCATAATAATTTCGATATATTATCATCTCCCCAATTAAATTACCACTCTAATTTAATCTATATATAAATTAAGATAACATTATTAAATATTTGTATACCAGCATCAAATTTCTTGACAATTTGTCGTAATTATTGAAATTGTAAAACTGGGTTTTCTAATAACGAGAATGGTTGAGGCCTTACTCCACATAGAAGCCCAAAGACGAACTCTGCAGGTAGTGATATTTTGATTGGTGTGTAGATTCTGTACTTACAATTTAATTTTAATATAAGTTTTAAAAGTTTAATAAAAATCTCTCTCTATGTTTTTTTTTTTCAAGTTTTTAGTTTTATACATCATACAAAGGAGAAAAACAATTTGATTTATGAAATCAAAAATATATAATAATTGTTTATTATTACCATATGAATATTTGTTTTAGATGGCTAAAATAGTTAGATGTTAGTGTTGTTTCCAAGCAATACATTTTAAATAAATAAATAAATTAATAAATAAATAAATGTTACCAAATATTACAAGAAAACAATCACAGCTCGATGATTTTCAAAACAAGTTTATAAATAGTTCAATACTAAAACATACTACTTGTTACAAAATTAAATATATAGAGTGATTGCTCAAACTCTTTTTTCTAATCCAAAAGTTTTAGTCTTTAATGATGTTTTGTTTTGTTTTTTTTTTTTTTTTTTTTGGGGTTTGTTGGGGTGATTCTCCATTGCCTCAATAATACTTAAGTGATGCATCATACATCACTAAGAAAAAAAAATTGTTGTCTCTATTCCATTTAAAAGTTATTTTTATCATTTTCTGATTTATTATAAGATTCAAAGATATTTGAATGATGTATCATACATTACTAAAACCAAAAAATGTGGCTTCTATTCCACAAGGTTTATGGAAAAGTTTGTGTTTATTTTACAGAGGGTATATAAAAGATTGTGCATGAAAAGATTTTTTAAGCTCTATTGCATAAGTTATATGTATTAAAAGATTTGTTAAGCCCTATTGCATAATTATTTATAATAATCATTTTTTTAAATTAATTTTCAATAAAAAAAATATGTAATGTAGATATTTTTTTTAAATTAATGTTTTAGTTTTGTATTTATAAAATATATTTCATTTTGAAAAATTATAAATTATAAAATTTTACATTTTTAGTTTTTTATTAGTTAGAGGATAATGATAAGACTAATTTTAGATAAAATTAAAATATTTATTAGAATAAAAAATAGGAAAAAAATTATATCTATCAAATTCATTAAATTCTTTTGTCTTATTCATTCCTTATTTTAATAAAAAAAATATTTTAGGCTACTTGCATTTAATTATCATAATAACTCCCACATTCAATCAAAGATTAAAAGAATATTAACCACTCTAAATGTATTCAATTGCTTCTATGATTTTTGAAGTTAGTAGAATATTTGAGAAAGCCATAAGAAGATTTATGAATTGATAATCCATGTTGATTCTTTGAATTTTACTAAGCTTATGTTTTATGATCTTAGGTAGATTTTGTCCAATGATAATGATAGTGATAGTGGGAATCATGATCATGAAAGAAATTCTAGAAGAGATTCGAGATGATGTCAATTGATGAGGGAGAGATTAGGGATGATGAGGAACAATAAGAGAAGATGAGGGTGTGTCTAGGGATGATGAGGGTTGATTAGGGTTGATAATAGAGTGACTAATGATGATGAGGGATGATGAAGTTCAATGAGGGAGTGATTAGGGATAATGAGGGCTGATGAGGAAGTGATTAGGGATGATTAGGGACAATGAGAGATGATGAGAGAGTGACTGGGGATGATTAAGGATAATGAGTGTTGATAAGGGAGTGATTACAGATGATGAAGGCTAACAAGTGAGTCCTTAGGGATAATGAGTGTTAATGAGTGAGCGACTAAGGATTATGAGGGATGATGAGGGAGTGATTAGTGATAATGATGGTACATGGGGGTCTGATTAGAGAAGATGTAGGTTAATAATGGTGTGTTTAAGAATAATGATAGTAATTGAGGGAGTTATTTGATATGATTAGAGATGATGAGTGATGATGATCAAATGACTGGGGATGATGAGGGATGATGAGGGAGTAATTAGAGATGATGAGGGATGATGAGGTATAATGAAATAGTGACTAGGGATGATTGGGAATGATTAAGGTTGATGAAGGACTAATTTTTAATAATTAGTGATGATGAGGGATGATGAGGGTCAGTGAGGGAGTAACTCGGGAAAATAATGGATAATGAAGATTCATGAAAAAGTGACTAGGGATGGTGAGGGATGATGAGGTTATAATTAGGGATGATGAGGGTCAATGAAAGAGTTATTAGATATGATGAGGGGAAATAAGGGCCAATAAAGGACTGGTTAGGGATAATTATGGATGATATCGGTAAATAAGGGTGAGATTAAGGACAATAAGGGCCATTCATGACTTGCATGGTTATATTTCAAATAGTCCAGAAAAACATAAGTGTTTTAAAAAAAATTAATTGGAGTGACCAATGGTAAAAAATTACTGAAAGATTTTGATACAAGATGGATTTCTATGTATGATCTTGCATGCATTTTTTTCATGAATATCCATAACTAGTAGGATTTATGTATAAAGACCATAGACAAATTGACAATGGAAAATATTTTTTATAATATTTAACGTATTTGGAAACATTACTAACATAATGCGATATTATTCAAATGTTGAAAGAAATCAATTATTTAGTGACACATGCTCAAGAGAGATCCATATATATTATTGACTTTATACAATTGAAAAAAAGAGTCTCTCTCTCTCTCTCTCTCTCTCTCTCTCTCTCTCTCTCTCTCTCTCTCTCTCTCTCTCTCTCTCTCTCTCTCTCTCTCTCTCTCTGTGTGTGTGTGTGTGTGTGTGTGTGTGTGTGTGTGTGTGTGTGTGTGTGCGTGCGCGTGTGTGCCGAATGAGAACCTTTATGGACCTTTTTTTTAGAGTTGATAAATTTTAACAAATATTAAAAACCTTCAAATCTATTTGAAATTAAATATCAATGATCAAATTTGTATCATCATTAATCATAAGGAGATAATATTACACACTTTCTATAGAAGAGTTGAATTTGAGGGTGTTAAAACTAAAAAAATATCATAACACATCTTATATACAATATTATTATATCTAAAATGTGGTCAAAAGTATGTAAAACTTTATGAATCTTGTCTTATGACATGAGATATTTATTTAAAATTGATTAGTTGATGAAGTCTAAGTGAGTTGTGATTCCCCTTTTTTGGAATAGTGTTAACAGTGAATAGTTGATAATCAAATTATTTCAAAAATACATCAGTTATCTTATTAAGCATTTTAGTAAATTTGTACAGGTTAATGGAGTTAAAATTAAAGGCATTTTGTGAAATTATATTTTGACATCTCATTAAACACATTTTTGGCTTATAATGATTAATAAATATCGATATCTAAGTGAAACAATAGAAAATAGTGTTGTTACATGGCTATGGAAAAAAGTTTGTTCTTCTAGTATTATCTAAAAAAATATTTGTGACTACTTTTTATTATATGAACTTTTTTAAACAATGATTTGGGTTTAGTGGTAGATGAAAGAGTAATTAGTGCATTATCTTTTGGTAATTCAAAACTTTGAAATACATTGGATTAAAATCTAAATACTTGTTTAAGACTGTATGTTTATTGTTCTCATGTGATCATATTTCCTTATGAAATAGCTCTGGTAACATTGATTTATCTTAATGAAAGAAGAGAAATCACTAATATAGTGACCAATAGAGATGATGTAAATATTGAGACTGAATATGCCAATGTCACTTATGGATATCAAGTTTGTAAAGGATTATTTCATCCATGCAAGTTTTAGTTTAATATTTATTTCAATTGTCATTTTATGAAATCGATTTTCATATCCTTTTTTTTTCTATTATAAAAATATTTGAAACATCAACATTATCAAATCTCAAATATGATCAAAATATTTGTAACATTATGATTTTAAACATTTGAAACATAATAAATTATCCTTGAAACATAATAAATTCCCATTTGAAACATAGAAAATAAAACATTTGAAACATTGACATTATAAAATTTGAAGCATTGTGATTCAAATATTTATGACATTATTATTTAAACATTTAAGACATAATAATTTGTCCTTCAAAACATAAAAAATCCATTTAAAATATATAAAATAAACAGTAGACCTACAATCATAGACCTAAAAACCATAAAAAATAATATTTGTATAGAATGAAGTAAGAACATTGAAAAAAAATGATAGATCTGTAGTCATATCCTAATAAGATATGCCATAAAAATATTTTGAATCATTGACATCTAAAAATTTGAAGCATTGTGATTGAAATGTTTGTAACATTGTAATTTAAACAATTGAAACATAATAAAATTTCATTGAAAAATAAAAAATTATCCTTTAAAACATAAATAATAATAACGCTATCATTGAAACATATTAAATCTCCATTTGAAACATAGAAAATAAATCATAGGCCTATAGTCATATCCTCAAAAGATATGCCATGATAAAATATTTGAAGTATTGACATTATAAAATTTGAAATATTGTGATTGATATATTTATAACATTGTGATTTAAACATTTGAAACATAATAAATTGTCATTGGAACATAGAAATGTGTCATTTGAAACATTAAACACAATAGCATTATCTTGGTAACATAAAAGCTATCATTTGAAACGTGATAAAATATCATTCATTTATAAGAAATACTAACTACACTTGCTCTATAATGTCTTTTAAGATTCTCGATGCAATAATATTCCTCTATTATAAAATTAATATTGAAGAGAGTTTACATTTCCTCACTAGCTGCACCTCTTAGTGAAACTAGATTAGGGTTTGTATAAATTTTCTACTTTAATAAAGTCTTAGGATCCATTGTGTGCTCTTTAATTATTATCTTCAATTTATTGTTATTTTTATTTAACATCACAAGCTTTTCACTCAATGTTATTATTGTATTTAAATTTTATGTGCACTTTTGAAATGAATATTTAGGTCTTAGATTTCTTTCTTTAGCTTTGCATAATTTGCCTTGAATTTAAAAATGAAAAATAATTAGATAAATCCTATAGTAATTGGAATGTATTTGTTTAAAAGAATGATAACTTACCAAAGCTTCTTCTTTTTTTTTTTTTTGCATTTGGAATTATGACAGTGTATTTGTCTCTTGACCATTTGTTGAAGTAAGATTGGGATTTTTCATTCAAATTCTCTAGCTTGTTTAACTTAACTTAAGAAAATAGATTCATCATAATCATTAGTAAATAAAATTGCCCCAAACTGATCATGATTGACTAAAACATCAAGCTTTATCGATTCATTTTTTACTAGTTAATATAAATTAAGTCTCTGGGGATGGTTGTGAAAATGGGTATTTAACTCCTTGATCAACATTTTTTTCCCTAATCTTGAATAATTTTAAAACAACATCAATATTTTCTTAAAAATTATGAAAATATAATATTTATTGGAAATTAATTAATTTCATATCATATAACTTATTTTTTGTCCACATGATTTATCCATTAAAAGATATATTTTCCCCTTTTTTGAATTTGGGTGGGTGGTGGTGGTGGAATATTTGTATTGATAGATGGAGGGTGCCTTACAACGATAAATTTTATTTAAAATGTTACATTAAAAATAAAATTTAGTGTTAAGTTAAAATTTAACAATTATTACATGGAGTTGGAGAGTGTACCTTTTTAAATCAATGCGTTTGAATCAGAATGGATATTTATTTAACTAAAAAAGATTCAAAGAATGGTCTACTCAATAAATTCTCTAATTTAGGAAACATCTATTCAAAAATCAAAAGTAAGAAAGATTGAAAATATTGATAAAAATATTTTGGTCATTAGAGTTTGAGGTTTTATTGTGTGGATTTATCGGAAATGGTTTCAGAGTTATATGTAATGTTTTAAAAAGTATCGTTTTCCTTTTAAATTTGGAACCAAGAAAACCTACAAGTGGAGATGTTTTTGATTAATTTTTCACAAGATAAGTCCTCACACATTTGGAAATTATAAATGATTGAAATGATGATTCTATACTCATGTTAGAATCTCTATATCACTTAGGGGCATGATTTCCTTTTGATACAACTTGTCTCCTTGTGCTAAATACACAAAGTCTTATCTATAATAGGTAAAGAGAATATTACATTGTAAATTTATAAGAACTTATAAAGTAAAATAATTAATTAGTGAATTTCAATGTTAAACAAACCTCCTACTCATCAAGGGAAAAATAATTTGTGCTTATTTTTTGATGGAGTATGGCTGTAATTGTTGATTTATGTAGGCCATAAAAAACCTCACACTATAATCTAGAATAAAATTGGTGTGAAAAATTATGCTACTATTACTACAAATATCATATTTCAAATTCAATTTAATCTTGTTAGATGTAAATGTACACGAGTCATATTTAACTCACATAAGAGAATGATGAATGTAGGCAAAAACACATAAGGGTTTCTCTTGTGGTATTCCTCCTAAAATTATTTTGGCATGTAAAAATATAACAATGGCTCATACAAATGGGTTAGAAACACTTTGAACTTAGATCCCCTTTTTCAACTATTTAACTACAATGAAATCCAAAAACATGTAACTAGTACATTGGTAAAAAGCCATGAAAATTTCCAAAATCTTGAATTTTAGATTGAAACAATAATGTTAAAAATACAAGACGGATCAATCTACAAGTTATAGTGAGAATCTAGGAATTTGTGATCCTATCTATTAACATTACTTTCAGAGTGACAAGGTAGAGATCTTTGTTTGGAAGCCCTGTCAAATAATAGATATCTGAAAGAGATATACAAATTGAAAGAAACTTTGAATTGATAGTGGCATTAAACCCTTTCTCACTTTTGTCATACGAGGACATGAGATATTTGACAAAGTCTATGTCTATTTCATATTGATCCATGTATATCAAACCTTGAAAACTACACTACTAAATCCAATCATTGTATGCATCTCAATGCTATAGTTCTATGATAATTTTAGTACACAAAAAATAATTGAAAACAAATTTGTGTACTATGCATGTGGATGTTGTAACTATGGAATCCATGTCATTAATGTCAATGTCGTGGTTGTGGATAGCATAGCTAAAGAATTTTTAATGCTACAAGTGAACAAAAAACCTTTGAAGAAGTGTAAAAAAGAGGGATATACTCATATATAAGCATTTATGGACATGTCATAGCCTCTAGTTCATGATGTAGACACATGCCAAAATAAATATGATTAACACATAATCTAGCCTTTTACATCATGTAGCTAATTTCACAATCCTACTACCTAGTTTGTGTAACTGTATGGCTACACAATCCTATCAGTTGCATGGGGAAACTAGTCCACTACACAAATTGTTTCATTTCATGCACAATCAGCCAAATGCATAATTTAGCTAGTAATATCATGAATCTAAATAGATGTAGAAGCCTATTGTTTGCATGGTGTAACTTATTGGTTTCACAAGTCAGTCATTTGTATGATGCAAGCTAGCCATTTGTATAAGTTAGGCACTTACACAGTTCAAGACAATCAATTACATCATGCATTTAGTTGATCTTGAATATGCCTAGTTTTAAGAAAAATAAAAAATGCCTATTACAAATCTCCTCCCCCTAGATTTGTCAGTACACCTATAAACAATTGGCTAGTAATTGTCATGACTTCAAAACAGATGTCTATAAATTAACCAATGAAATCCAAGGGTATTTTTTATAAGGGATTTTAAAATTTACCTTGAATTGAGCACTTTAACACAAGTTTAGAAGAATTAATTGGATGGCAATCAAGGATTTACCTAAAATGATCTTGTGATTATATAGAATAATCATTGGATTTCTTTGATTAGAATAAGATTATCTTATATTTTATATATAGGAATTTATTTGGAAATAAAGAATATAATCTGCAAAAAAATGAACACATCAAAATCTACCACTTGGTGCCTTCATTTTATAGATTTAATTCTCATAAGTAAAATCTTGTCTTCTTACTTCCCTTTTACTACCTTTCATACTATTGTTTTTGCTACTCACCTCCATAATATAAATAATTTTATTCCTAGAATGAGTTCTAAATAATCTAGATCCAAGCCTTTTTTTTTTTTTTTTTGAAATTTAATTACCTCTATTGTAAATTATGTCATCCAAATATAATGTAATTTGCATTAGCTAGTATTGACATAAATTGTGCCAACCAACTAATTTTTACAATCCCTTAAAATTCTCCCTCCAAAAAATATTTATAAAAAAAAAAAAAACCAAAAAAACCAATGTGAAAAAAACATATGAAAATTTTAGTGATGTGCACTATGTCAATTAAAATTGCACCTAATATTTAATAGGTTAGATAATTTAAAAATTAATTTTATGTGAATTTAAGTTAATGCAAAAATAACCAATAGAAAATAGTGATGTTACAAGGCTACGGAAAAAACTTTCTCCTTGAAGCATCCTATAATAAAATATTAGTGAATATTTTTTATTATGTGAACTTTGTCAAAAAAATGATTTTGGGTTTAGTGGAAGATGAAAGAGTATTTATTTAATCAGTTTTCGCTAATTCAAAACTTTGAAATATATTCAATTAAAATCTAAATAATTGCTTGAGATTATAAGTTTCTTGTTATCTTGTGGACATGTTTCCTTATGAAATAGATCTGCCATCATGGAGTTGTCTTAATGAAAGAAGAGACATCACTAATACAGTGACTAATAAAGATGATGCAAATAGTGAGATTGAATATGCCATTGACATGGTAGATGCGAATGTCACTTATAGAGATCAAGTTTGTCAAGGATTATTTCATCTACATGAGTTTTAGTTTGATATTTATTTCAATTGACATTTGATGAAATCCAATTTCATATCCTCTTTTGCTATTGTAAAAATATTTGAAACATCGACATTATAAAATTTGAAATATGATCGAAATATTTGTAACATTATGATTTTAAACATTTGAAACATAATAAATTGTGATTGAAACATAATAAATTCTGATTTGAAAATTAGAAAATAAACCATAGATATATAGTCATAGACCTAAAAACCATATAAAAATATATTTGTACACAATGGACTAAAAAACCAAAAAACAAACCATAGACCTACAATCATATCCTAATAAAATATGTCATAATAAAACATTTAAATCATTGACATTATAAAATTTGAAACATTATGATTGAAATATTTATGAAATTATTATTTAAACATTCGAAACATAATAAATTGACATCAAAACATAATAAATTCTCCTTTACAACATAAAATATAATAACATTCTCATTGAAACGTAAAAAAATCCATTTGAAACATAGAAAATAAACCGTAGACCTACAATCATATATTTAAAAACCATAGAAAATAATATTATTACAGAATGAAGTAAAAACATACAAAATAAACCATAGACCTGCAGTCATATACTAATAAGATATGCCATAAAAATTTTGAAACATTGACATGATAAAATTTGAAGCATTGTGGTTGATATATTTGTAACATTGTGATTTAAATAACCGAAACATAATAAATTATCATTTGAGACAGTAAACATAATTTTATCATTGGAACATAATAAATTTCCATTTGAAACATCGAAAATAAATCATAGACCTATAGTCATATCCTAATAAAATATGCCATGATAAAACATTTGAAGTATTGACATTATAAAATTTGTAACATTGTGATTGAAATATTTATAACATTGTGATTTGAACAGTTGAAACATGATAAATTGTCATTGAAACATAAAAAAAAATCATTTGAAATATTAAACATAATAGCATTATCTTTTTAACATAATAACTATTATTTGAAACATGATAAAATATCATTCATTTTAAAGAGAAATTAATGCCACTTGATTTGTAATGTCCTTGAAGATACCTGATGCAATAAGATCTTCTATTGAAAAAATAATATTTACAAGATTTTCCATTTTGCCATTATTTGTACAGCCTGCTAAAAGTAGATTAGGATTTGCATCTATTTTCATCCTTAATAAAATCTTAGGATCCATGTTGTGCTCTTTAATTATTCTCTTCAATGTATTTTTATGTTTAAAGAATATCACAAGCATTTCCTTTAACATAACTATTGTAATTAAAAAAAATTGTGCATTTTTTAAAGAATATTTAGGCTCTAGGTTTCTTTCTTCCGATTTTCATAATTTGCCTACAATTTGAAAATGAAAAATAATTAGATAAAAATTATAATAACTAGAATATATATTTTTTAAAGGATGATAAATCACCGAAGCTTTCTCTTTGTTTGCATTTGAAATTATAACAAGGTGTTTGTCTGTTGACCATTTGTTGAAATAAGAATGGGCTTTTACATTCAAATTCACTAGCTTATTTAACATATTTACAAAATAATGTCATTGTAATCGTCAATAACTAAAATTGTCCCTGACTAATCTTTATTGACTCAAACATCAAGATTTATGGGTTCATTTTATACTAGTGAATACAAATTGAGTCTCTAAAAATAGTTGTGAAAATGGGTATTTATCTCCTTGATCAACATTTTTTCCCTAATCTCTCATACTTTTAAAACATTCAAATTTAGTGAAAACAACATCAAGATTTGCTAAAACATTTATGAAAATATATCATTTAATGGCAATCAATTAATGTCGTATCCGATAACTCCAAATTATCATGAGTAGTGGTCGGGCTAGAAGGTGAAGAGGATGTAGCAGGTCTTTCTTAACCAAGGACTTTTGCAACTTGAATAAAATCATGTAGATAAAAAGTAGTTGGGTCCCTAGCCACTTTCATTCCAAAAAAACTACATAGTCAAGACCAATCTACTATAAAAATGCATTGCCATGTGCACTAAATACACATCAAGAGATAAATTGGGGAACTCAGAACCTTATACATCCTACCACGCGTCCGCCTCCTCCCCTCCTGCTCCGCGCCTCCCGCTGCCGCCTCCTCCTCCACCGTGGGGAAGGGAGGAGCAACGAATATTATATTGATACTTATTTTTGTTACTATTGTTTAATGGGAAGCAAATACCGACCATCTCTTTATATTAAAACATCACATGTACTTTTGTTTTGCTTATTGAGTGTGATGACAGTTTTTTAATTTTAAAAAACCAAAATTTATTTTTATAATGCATCTTGGGATTTGGCTACAAAAATTTATCCATATTTAACACAACGGACTTGGAACTAATCATGGTGGGTGTCATATCAAGTTTCTTGTTTTATATAACAATGGAAAATATGAAGAAAGTCACGGTACGTGAAGAAAGACATTAACGCCATTAAACATAAATTTACTGTGGAAATAATATTCTGTTACAGCGTTTCTCACACTCAATGCGTGATTTGGGTATTTCTTATCCATAAAACTAACCAAACGCTCGCTTTATCTTTGGATACTCTTATCTGCAGAATACATTGTTAGCATAGTCTAACTAATGGAGTGCTGCACTGATTTATTACCGAAAGGGGATGGAAAGAAAACGGGTTATGGTGCTGTTAAGGATTTTTCAAAGCTTCGAAAATCCTTTGACTTCAAAAATCCTGCAAGAAAGAAGATAAAGTTTATTGGGAGTTCTCAGTCTGCTAAAGGGTTTGTTTATCAGAGACTTAGTAAAGAAGAAAGCAACGTGGAACGAAGAAGAAAGAATTCAAAATTCAGATTGTACATTAAAAGGAAGAAATGGGTATTTCGTTTGCCTCGAGTCAAAATATCTCCTCTTCTTCTCTTGCTAAGAAGAGCCACAGATTGCTACATGAAGATCCTAAAAAAGATGCATCAGAATCCTGATAGTGTCTTCTTCGACTCACAATGGGAAATCCCAGGTTTTTATCAGCCTTATTACTTATGATCAGATCTGTTATGCCTTATCAGCCTTTTTACTTATAGTCAGATCTGTTACGGATTACAAAGATAACATCTGTTATGGCTCACAATGATCAGATCTGTAAATAACGTTCCATGTTTTTATACTTTAGTTTATGTTACTTATTTCCAGATCATTGTGAGCCATTTTGTGTAGGATAGTATTTGCATTTATTCTTTTACCAAAATTTGGGACATGAATTTATTCAGTTAGATTCTTGGCACTTGAATCTAATTTCAATTTTTTTATTTTGAAAATTTATAATTAATGAATAACATCATAATTATGATATATTATCATCTCCTCAATTTATTATAACTCTAGCTTCATCTATATAAAAATTAAGATAGCATTATTAAACATTTTTATACCAGTGTCAAATTTCTTGACAATTCATTGTGATTGTTGAACTTTTTTAGTTGGGTTTTTTAGTAACGAGAATGGTTGAGGCTTTACTCTACATAGAAGCTCAAAGAAAAACTATGCAGGTCATGGCATTTTGATTAGGGTGTAAATTCTGTATTCAGAATTTAATTTGATGATGATGATGATGATGATGATGATGATGATGACGACGACGACGACGACGACGACGACGATGTGAATATATGTTTTGGACTACTAAAATATTTAGATGCTTGTTTAGATGCTTGTGTTGTTTCTACCTAATATATTTTAAAAAGAAAAAGCAAAATAAAAATTACAAAATATCTCAAGATAACACTTATAGGTCCATGATTTTAAAAATATATTTTCACATCAATATATAACTATAATTCAACAAAATAAATTATTTCTTACTAAATTATATATATATATATATATATATATATATATATATATCAAACTCCCTTTTTCAATCTAAAAGTTCTTTTTATTAATTTTCAATTTTTTTTAAGGTTCAAAAAGATTTGAACGATGTATCATCCATCACTAAAACAAAAAAAAATGTTGTCTCTATTCCATCCAAAAGCTTTTTTTGTCATTTTCTAATTTTTTATAAGGTTCAAAAAGATTTGAGTGGATGTATCATAAAACACTAAAACAAAAAAATATTATCTCTATTCCACAAAGTTTATGATTTTTTTTCGTTTGTTTTACATAAGGTTTGTAAAATTTTATGTGCATTAAAAGATTTGTTAAACCTATTGGATAAGTTATATGCATTTGTAAGATTAGTCAATAATTATTGCATAAGTATTTATTGTAATTAATTTTTAAAAATATATAATATAATTATTTTTTAAAATTTTAATGTTTTAATATTATATTTGTAAATTATATTGTATTTTGAAAAACTAAAAAAAATATAAAAGTTTATGTTTTTAGTTTTTTATATATTTTTTAAAATTTTGAAGTATTAACATTATATTTTTAAACTATATTATATTTTGAAAAAATAAAAAAAATAGAAAAGTTTAAGTTTTTAGTTTTCTATTAATTAAAAGATAATGAAAATATTATTTTTTCAAGAAACTTAAGTATTTACAAAATTAAAAATTAGGAAAAAGTTTCTTTATCAAATTCATTGACTTTTTTAGTCTCAAATTTTCCTTATTTTATATACCAAAACAAAAAAGGTCATGCAGATTGAATTGTTATAGTAAACCTCACATTCAATCAAAGATTAAAAAATATTAACCACTATGAATGCATTCAATTCTTTTGTAATTTGCAAATTTGATAGAAGTTTTGAGAAAGTTGTTAGAGGTTTAACGAATAAATAATCTATGTTGATTCCTTTGTGCATTTATCCCCTATTGCTTGGCCTTGTTAGTTCCCCTTTACATGTGACCATTCATGTTGGTTGCTCATAGGTGGTTATTGTTATTGTTATTGTTATTGTTATTGTTATTGTTATTGTTATTATTATTATTATTATTATTATTATTATTATTATTATTATTATTATTATTATTATTATTATTATTATTATTGCTTTGAGATTAGGTATTGTGTGTTCTTTCTTACTGGCCTTGTGATCTATTTCAATAAAAAGTGTTAATATTTCAACTTAGGTGCCTTTTTTTATGTTTAATACAATGTGGTTATAATTGATTAGGTATCTCTTTTGTATGAGAAGCTTCACATTCGTAGGGTGATTTTTTGTTTTATTTTAGTTTATAGCTTTGAGAAAATTGATTTGGTGTAGGCATTATACGAGAAGGCATCACATGTGTCTATTGGTTTCTTTTTTGATAATGTAGATCTTATGAGCAGAGGGAGAAATATCTAAGAATATTTTAGAAAGAGCAAGGCCATATGAGGATTCAAACCTTGTGATAATATGATTACAAGGTAAAATTATAAATTTGGATAATTTTTTTTTACATATATTAAATACCTTTTTTTTCTTATTTTGATCAAAATTTTAATAGAAAATAATGATTGAAAAGTTGGTTTTTGCTTTTTAATTACACTTAAAAACTACATGTACCACATTATTTTATATATTTCACATTTACATTATGCTTTCCCTTTATCCTTTCTAGTCGAATGATCAGAAAGTGTATGTTTTCACATGTTATCTATTTTTATTTTGATGTGTCCAATCACACATAAACACATCTCTTCTTCTTATTGATCACAGGTTTAAAAACTTAAAATGGTCAATTTTATCTTTAGATTGGATTTCACTTTCTGTCCATGTGAATATGTATGATCAACTATCTTGTTGCATTCTTTCATTTTTATCCATGACTTTCCATGTTGTATCTATTTTGTCTACATGTAAAAATCTAAGCGATCTATCCTAGAATCAACTAGCATGTCTTCCCTTTACTCTAACCAATAAAATTGATACACATCGTCACTTTTAATATGATCATAGTCATACAATTTATGGAAACATTTTTTCAAATCTTCAATGATATGATGCATTCAAAAATTAAATATATTTTACAATTCCATGTGTATGCTTTATGTTTTTATTGAGTGTAAATATACAACCCATGATTATAAAATATTAATAAAAACACATGCACATAACACTTTTATAAAATTTAAAATATAAAGTGATAAAAAAGATACAATACAAAAGGAATACATGGCATGCTTTCAATAGACTCATAGACTTAAAAACATTGTTTAAATCTCTATGGAAACAAAATATCACTTAAATCATGAATGTTTTGGATTAAAAAATTATTTTAATAATATGAGGTGATTCGTTCTAAAAAAAAACCTCACGACATTGTTTTTATGAAATGAAATATTTTAATAATACTGTGTCTTTATGATTCTTGTGTTTCTTTTGCATCAATGTTATATCCATATGACATTTATCATATGGATACGTAATATATTTATATTATTTTATATATATATATATATATATATATATATATATATATATAAATATAAATATAAATGTAAGGAATATTACATAAAAATTTAATATTATAAATGTTATTAAAATTTTTTTGGCTCATGTAAGTCTTTATGACTCCTCAACACCTTTCCCATTTTGGTCATGAAAAAGAATATAGATATAATATTGTTTCTTCTCAATATTTACATTATCTTATTAGAAATATTTTCATTATATAAATGCCATAAACAAAACCATGAGTTATATTGTTTTTGGTGAGGCTTTTATTGTATTGTTCATCCTTTCTAATTTTTTTTTTTGGGTTATTTTCTTTATAACTAATATTATAAATATATATTTCAAGTGTTAAAATTTATCTTTAATATGTCTTTCATTTAAAATTTTTAATGTCTTAGTTATAATGAATTTGAGAAGAAACACTTTATTTGTAACTAACATCATTAAGAAATGCAAGGAACCATCCAAAACTACTTACTTTTTTTTAACTATTTTATGAAATAGATGTTTTATGTTTTATTATTTTTAATGATACGACTCTTTAATATTCAAGGAAATCATTGTTGTTTATATTAGTAGAACATTAAAAATTTCAAATAGTATAATTTCACATTTTGTATTTCAATTTCTATATACATATACTAGCATGTTTTCATTAGATTCAAACATTTTAGATATAATAAATAAATATTTTAAAAAATTGTGCATATTGTTTATTGATAATTTATGTTTATTAAGATGTTGAATATATTAAAAAAACATTATAAAATATTTAGTTTGTTTTGGTTTTTTTATTTTTTATTTTATTTTTTAATGTTATTATTATAGTTAATTTCAAGTTTTATTTTCATAGTATCACCCTAAATTTTCAGATTTATTTTAGTTGGCCACACTATAATTTTTTAATGTGGAATCTCAAGGTTCAAAACTAGTAAGTCAAGATCCTCCAACCTGAAGCCAAAACACCAAACTCCTTGTCTGAGGAAAAAGATGAATCCCTGACATAGCCTAGTTCCGGAGATCAACAAGTATTTGATGGCTTTGAACCGGGATTTAACATGGTTGTGGCCTATCCTAGAGAGACAGCTCCAAGCGACTCCTCCTTCAATCCTCATCCATAGACGAAATAAGCCACCAGACGAGATTGATCCACAACCAGAGGAGCCTACATAGTAATCTCTACTCAGCCTTAAATCCATAGAGGTAGGGCCAACGCAACCACCGTTCTGAGTTCTATGCAGACTCATCACCGAACAACCATGATCGGAGGCAGAACAGACAACAATAAACTGAGCGAGATAAGGAACCCTCATTCACGGACCCCCAACTGAGAGAGCACAAAAGGAAAATGACCCTTGAAAAAGAAGTTTCCTCTCCACAAACTGCCGACGAAGACGGAAACATTCCTCCTGAAACAGTTCCGAAGCCACAGCTCCAAAGAAACACGGTAGAATCCATGCCTTCCCGTATCCATCGCTAGAAGATTCCCGCCTACCCTCTAATCTGAAATTTCTGCCGATTCTGCTCTACTCCATTTTGAAGTTCAGAATATGTTATTTCCTATTTTTACATGATCTATAGCATACATGATTCCCTCTTATATTTCTTAATAAGAATAAAAAAGGTAAATATAATTAATGAATTTAGGTTAGAAGATAATGAGTTTGACCCTGTAGATTATATTAACCATTCCTCTCTTATGAATAAATACATAATTTATAATTTTATTTATTTATCTATCATTTTTTTTAAATATATTTAATATGAAATGAATATATTTTAATTTTACTTTAAATAGTTTTGCAAATATTTTATTAGATGATATTTTTTGAGATTTAATATATATGTATATTTTAATTATTATTTAAATAGTCTTCATTAGTAATTATTATCTAAACTGAATTTTAAGTGAGAAGGAACACAATATATTTATTTAATATTTGGATAGTGAGTACGAAAAGTAATTAAATGGTCCCAAATAAAATAACAGTTCTTACAAACAATAAAAATCATAAAATTGAGTTGAATATAAAAAAAAATGTCTAACATGAAATTAATAATTTATTTAGAAAATAAATATAATTTAACATTTTCTTTTAACTCCTTGTTGCACTTCAGTTTTCCACCAACTTTTCAAAATTTCATAACATGTCATTTTGAAGCTAAACCTTTCCTATGACTTAAGATTTATGTAATACCGAGAAAAATAATAATAATAGAACAAATTTACGTAACTTCATTAAATTATGATATACTTTATATTTAGTTCCTATTTTTGTTAAGAGTGTTCAACTCTAGTCACTGAATTATTTGGTAGTTAGTCAGATTTTTCTATTTGTAGCACCTTATGATAAATAAATGGATTATTAATTAACACCACTATTTATTTTAGTTCTTCCTCTAAAATATGTTCTTCTAACTCATCATTTATATATTTTGAAGCTCTATTTATTCTTTAATAAATTTTCACTTGAATGTTTTGAATTAAAGGGAAAATATTAATATATGTTCAATTTTGTTTCAAAAGTTTGTTTATTTTCAGAAAAGAAGTTCCTTTATTCTTAAGATAAATTGGTTTATATTTTTCAACATATTCAAACATTTATTTGAGAAACATCACATATTAAATAACATAATAAATATTTTATTTTGAATTGATTCATGTGGTATCCTTCCTAATTTTGTTAACATGACAACAAATTCCACTAAGGACACAAACTTTGAAGGAGCAACAACAACTTCACATTTACCAAATATGAGGACTGAAGGGCAAATGTCTACTTTGTCGCCTTCGATGCTGCAATTTTTTATTTACCTTAAACAAATTTATTATTTCTTTGTAATTATTGATGCAAGAAAATTATTTTATGTAATTATTATGTTCCATTATCATACATTACGCAACAGAAAATGTAATGAAATTTATTTAATTTGATAATTAATGTAATTAAGTGTATTAATAAATCTAAAGAAAGTTGAAATATTCAACTTGATTATGTGACGTAACATTTTTTTTAATCTACCATTCAACCTGAAAATGGATCATAAACTTAATGGAAGTTAAAAAATATTTCACCTAAAAGATAATCCCCCATTATTATTCTTTGCTCTTGGATTTAAAATATGTCATCATTACCTACAGATATCAAACATCAACAACATAAATAAACAATAGAAGTAATAAATAATGGAGCATTAAAAATATTTCAAACTTCAAAAAAAGTTGTACAAGCATTTCAAACATTGTAAACACATATTGTGTTAATAAATAAAATGGAAATAAAGTAAATATCCATTAACATAAAAAGTGGTATGAAACAAATGTTTGTAAAAGTTCCCTGAATTGAGCATTGTAACAACCATTCACCCTTTACTACATTTCAACTTCTATAAAAATAAAGAATTTACAAATATAATAATTGGTAATAGAATGAAAAATCAATCAACAATATTGATAACAGAATAGAAAACATGTTAAAATGTCACAACAACTATGAGATTCCTTCTTCACAAATTTAAGAACTACAAAAGAAATGAATAATGAAGTAAAATTTGGAAAATAACTCAGAATAACCTTTAGATCTCAGGCCACTTCTAGGGAGAAATATCCTTGGAGAAAACTTAATAAAATAATATTCATGGATGACTTCTTCGGGCCTCAATACTACTTAAAAATTAATTCTACTCTAACAACTAGTACATCCCAAGTATGTGGGATAATTCAAATATACTCAAGGGATAACGTACAAAGCATATGTATACATAGCAACCGATACACTATTAATTCAAATAAAAGGGTAGGACATGAGTTCCTAGCATCCCATCCCCCTTAGAAAAAGCTTTGTCTTCAAAGCTTAAAATGTGGGAATCATTGCTGAATCTAGAATATGGGTTCCAATGTTACATCTTCTAGTTGCATGCAATGCCACTAAATTAAAACTTCCATAATTGAGCAGGAGTTAAGTTGGTGGGTGCACCAATCTAGGACTACTTCTAGTTAGAGAAGTATGGAGCCTTCACTATCAATATCTATTAAAACTATTTTCACTTTGATGGTGGTTCCAAGAAATTTATTTAAGTAATGGACATGGAAGACTAGATGAATTTGGGAGGAAGGTGGAAGCTCCAACTTATAAGTAATAGACTTGATATACTATGGAACTTTATATGGCCCATTAAACATGAAAGCAAGCTTATGATTCCCTTTTAGTTTCGAGTACGATTGTTTCTATGGATACAAATGAATAGAAACCATATTGATGGGTTAAAAGGTGTGCTTAGAGTAGTGCTTATCAGCATGGTGATTCATTTGGCTCTGTGCTAGATAGAGATTTCCCTGTCGGGTGTTGATAATATAATGTTAATGTCAGAGAGTAGTGTTAATTTCCTAAACTGGTGAACTGGTGGACGTATATAGAAGTAATGTGGGTGCTTGACGGTAAACCACTTCATATGGATTCATTCTAATAGAAGTGTGGTAAGATGTATTTTACCACCATTATTCAAAGGGAAGCCACTTTACCTGTTGTTGTTGTTGTTGTTGTTGTTCCTAAGTAAAGAAATGAAGGAATGTTTCCAAGCATTTGTTGACAATTTTTGTCTAACTATTTGTTTGGGTTGACATCCATATATCATCTTCAATTTTTTATATTTGCATTAGTATAACTTCATCCAAAAATGGATGGTGAAAGTTACATCACAATCAAAGAATATTGAAAAAGGGATGCCATGAATATAGAAGATCTAATCCAAGAAAACTTGTGTGTCTATGGAGGATGTATAGGGATGGTTGAGGGCATAAAATTACTATATTTGGATAGGTGATCTACCATGAAAAGGTTCAATATTGAGACCCTCAATTAAATACATAAAAATATCTATCCAGATCCTAGTAGGAATGGGTAAGGGATCGATAAAACAAATAATCACTATTGTTTCACTTTTATTATGTTGGAGGATATCACATTCCATCACCTTCTATTTATTTTACCCTTTTAATCCCTTCCAAAATTAGTTTTGATGTCCCTTCTCATATATTTTGATAGATTTTGAGAGCCCTACTGATGGAGAAGCATGGATTTCATAGAATACAACCTAATAAAGATAAGAACCAAACAAGCCTTGTATCACAAAATATCACAATCCCATGAATAATGTGGTACCATAGAGGGGTTAACAGCCAATCATTAAATGACATGTTTTAAGGTGTATAGATTCCAACCAACTTGAAATGGGCATGTATGTGGTAGAAAAGGAAGTTTGGTCCTAGAATGTGCATGAGATATCATGTACCATGATATTTTCTTTATCCTTATTGTAAGTGGTTTGATAATCATAGCCCATGAGTTTGCAAGCCCATTTCTATTGTGTTGGTTATGAGACCTATTGTTATAGGAAATATTTCAAAATCTAGTGATCAGTATTGATGTAAAAATTATTCCCAAATAAGTATGGTCACCATTTTTATACTACATGCAAAATTTCCATCATTTCTTTCTCATATATATATAAATCCAAATTTTGTCCAAAAAGGGCTTTGTTAGTGAAAGTTATTGGATGACCCTCTTGTATAAGAATACCACCCAGGCCATTTCCACATGCATCATTTTCTATAGTGAATGTTTTGGTGAAGTCTTTCATTGCCAAAATGAGTTTGTCACACATACCCTATTTGAGTGTCATGAATGTTTGGTCAGTTGCATCATGTAGTATCCCATGTGAATGCATCCTTCATCAATAATAAATTCAAGGGATCAGTAATATTTCCATAATCTTTAACAAACTTACCATAGTATCATATAAGGCTTAAGAAGCCATTAAGTCCCATCAAGGTTGTTTCCCAAGGTAAATGTTACATGACACTAATTATTTATAGATCCACATGGACCCCATTAGATGAAAAAATGTCGCCTATATATTCAACTTCCTCTTGATTGGAAGAGCACTTGGAATACTTATCACATAATTAATTGTTTCCTAGAAGTTGTAATGCCCAATTAATATATTAGAGATACTTGACCCATATATAGTTGTAGACAAAAATATCATTAAAGAAAACCAAAGTAAATTGATAGAGGAAAGGCTAGAAGATTTTATTCACTAGTGCCTAAAATGTTGAAGGGGAATTTGTAAGTCCAAATGGCATGACCAAGAATTCATAGTGACCATCATGAGTACGTAATATTGTCTTTAAAATGTCATCAGAGTATACACAAATCTAATGAAAGCCAAAATGAAGATCCGATTTAGAAAAAAAATCCCCATGGAACTCATTAAGAATTTCATCAATGAGTTGAATTAGGAGTTTATCTTTGATATTAAAGTGGTGAAGGGCACAAAAGTCAATGTAGAATCACCATCACCCATCATTTTTGTATACAAAAACACTATGGAGGAGTATATACTGGTGTTCTGGTGAATAAATCTAGACTTGAGGTCTTACCATACGAGCTACTCAATCTCAATCTCTGGCATATGGGAATAACGGTATAGCTAGATTTTAGATGGGATGCTTCCTAGATAGAGCGTAATGCGATGATATTTAGTGTGTAAAGGGGGTAAACCCAGTGACTCTATAAAAATGGTTGTATGGTTGTTAAGGATGACATGTAGATTATCAAGAGAGTTAGTAGTAGCAAGGAGTTAGAGTTGGATGGAGTGAAACTGGGAAATGACCCTATGTGAACCGCTCTTCAAAATATTGTCCATGTGATGATAATTGATGATGTGAGTAGATCTAGATAATAACCCTTTTAAGGTATGCTTCTGGACTCTATCTATGGACTACATCCAAATCTTATATAAGTCCCATAGACTAGGTCCCAATGTGCAGAGCCAGTACATTCCTAAGACCACATCACATCCTCTTAAGGGTAGGGAAAATATATGAGAAAAGAGTGTAATATCATATCACAATATGCACATTATGACCCTTCATTTTACATGTCAATGTTCCCCAATTAGTAATCATGACTTTAAAGATAGAACAAGGATGTACAAATTAGTCTACCTTCTTAGCAATGTAGGGATCAATGTAATTTTGAGTGCTGTTCAAGTCAATGATGATTGTGAGAGGGATATTTTTAAAGAAACCCTTGACCTTCATGGTTTGAGGGGTGTTAACATCTACTCATTCAAGTAGAGAGTTATATGGTTGAGTCTCCTAATCCATTAACTCCTTTGAGGGCCTTTGCTCTGCTTGAGCATCTTATAATTCCTAAATATTGGGCTTGTTTTTCTGTACTGGTGATTATTCACATCTAGTAAGTAGAGATTTTGTGTGATGCAATGTGAACCTTAACCCATTTGTCATCATATTTAAAACATAATTCTCTCTCCTTATAAGCCCACATCACTACCGCAGTAAGGTGCTTGACAAGTGTGGTTGAGGTTGAACACTGCTTCATTATATTCTTTATAGGTGGAAAAGTAAAAGGTCAACACTGCATTGAGAGTTTATCTTCTGCTAAATTAGCTAGACCCAAGGCATCCATCATATTTATGGTCTAAAAATTTTTTAACTCCAAATAGATTAGCTCTTAGAGGACAATAATAAATCAATTATTGAGTAAGTCATCTGATAACCCTTTAGTGTGATTAGCTAGTTTCTCAAATTCAATCACATAATCATGAATAATACCTATCTAGTAGAGTTTATTGAGAGATGCTATAAAGTTACCAAATGTCAAGGGACCAAAGCTTCCGAAAAGTATGGATTCAAAGGTTTTTCAATATGGTTTATCATTCAACTTGAGAAACCAACAATTCTATTCTATTACTTCTTGTTCCACATGCAAGGAAGTAATTGGGACTTTGTTGACATAATAAGTATTATGAAGGTTGAATAATTACTCGGCTCAATATATCCATCCTGTAGGATCTAAACCATTAAACCCTAGAAAGTATAACTTGGGGCCACATGATGTGTGAGGGGAAGAGAAACTATTATCTGAAGAAGGATCCTTCTATAATTTATTGCGTAAAAGGCTATTTTGCTGATTTAGTCCATGCATCATATCGGTTAACTTAGTGACCTGAGATTTTAATTCTGCAATTTATTCTTGCATAATTTTTTTGCCTGTACAGCTAGATACCATAAGTAATATTTGTTTTGTAAAGGGATATAAAAAATGTTATATGACAAGGTCAATAAGGAATAAAATTAGTTTTCACTCAATTGGAAGGGGTAAATGTATTTTTACTAGTTTTTTTTGCACTCCTGCTTAGAATTGATGAAGGTAAAGGCAATTTAATTTTTAAATTGTAATGGAAAAAATATAAATTTCGTATAAGTAAGACAAAGGAGTAGAAAAGGGAAAGGAACAATTTGTGAATGTTTTAAAGCAAGAGGTAAAAAATTAAAAAAGTTTTAGCAAAACCTAAAAAATAAAAAAAATTGATTTTTGGTTAATAGAAGTGGAATTTGGATATGGACCATCAAGGAAAAAATTATGCAGAATGGAATTTTGGGTGTTGTAGGAAATTCTAAAAGTCAACAAAACTATAGTGGGAGAGATATTCCAAAAAATAGATAAGTTTTTACTCTTCAAAAAATTGATTGTTGATTTGTTGATCCTACCAAAATCCTATCTAGAAGTGCAATATAACCAACTATTCTCAACTATGTTCACTCTATTATTGGTCCTATGAAACTATTATGTTGGATATGGTCGCCAAGTCTATTTAACTACCTAAGGGTTTTAAGGATTCTCTTTGGCCACCAATGTTATCTGAATAAGTAGCACTCTCTAAAAAAGTTCTAGCCATCTATTTACTTCTAAGCAACAACATTTGGTTTACCTCAAGGTTCAAAACTAGTAAGCCATCTATTGGAAGGCCCTCTCAGTGGGCTTGCTACTTTGGGGTTCCTATGGTACTGATAAAAATTAATTTTATGGCTTATACCCAAGTACTTCCCATAGTTATGAGGAGGGGTATTTACCCTTATCTGTACCTATAATGAATGTATTCAAAATAATAGAAAGGGAAAATATTTTTGTAAATAGTGTAGCTCTTGGAAAGATATTTTTGAGAAACAAATCTCCAAAATCTACCCACAGGTCAAGAAAGTGCTCTGATACTAGATGTGAGGATATTTTTACACAAATTTACAAACTACATAAAATATATAAACAATGAAATAAACTTTGGAAAATAACCCTTAGATCAGAGATGACTTCGAGTAGTCAACCTCCTTTGAGCAAGACCAATACAATAATATTCGTGGATGATTTCAATGGGCCTCAACACATACTTAAATACTAAATCTATCCTAACAACTACTACTTAACATGTATGTGGGATAATTTAAATATGCTCAAGGGATGACTTACAAAGTATATGCATCTATAGTGACTAATACACTAATAATACATAAAAAAAGGGTAAGACACAGGTTCCTAAGAATAACATGTCAATAAGACAACATAATATCAATACAACCACAACATAATAGAAAATGTGAATGGGTATCATAGCAACATATCATTAACAATAAATAAATTATACAAGTAATTGATAATATAATGAAAAACATATCATCAATAAATATGGAAAAGAATATTTTTAATGTTGAAAATATGATTGAATAACACATCAACACGAAATGACAACAAAATATTAAAAGCACAATAATATGATTTGACAGAAGAATTTTGTTTGATACCCCTGACTCAACATTTATTGGTATGTTAATGAAATTCTTAATTTTGATATAAAGACATTAATGTTCACTGGCATGTGAATGAAACTAACATTTTGATACCAATACAATAATGTTTACTAATATGTAAATGAAAACCTTTACGGATTCCATCCACATACCAATAAATGGCCAGTTCTCCATTCCAAATTCAAATCTTTTTCAACCAAACATGTATTTTTGTGGATGATAGTAAATGTTCAGTCTTCCATCCCAAGTTTGAATCTCTTTCCATCCAAACAAGTATTTATGTGTGACAATGCATTGTAGGTGTTAAAAAATGCCACAAAAAGTTGGAGGCATGGATATAGAAATGTGTCAAGGTTATAAATAACACAATAATGTGAATGGAAAACATATCAACAACACGTATGAGAAATTATATTTTTTATGTTATAAATTTGAATGATTGACACAACATTAATTCATTGAAACATATCAATAAATTTCATTGTTTCCATCCACAACAATAAAAAATATGAACATATCGATAACATAGCAACAAAAAATCATAAAAGAGTTTGGTTTGATACATATGAGTCAACATTTACTAGAATGGGAATGAAATTATAAATTTTGATAAAAAATTTAACGTTTACTCATATTTGAATGTAGATCTACATGAATTTGTTTTATATATGGTTAAATGTTAATTATTCTAATCCATATTATGTAGGAAAATAAAGATATGACATAGATATAAAGGATATAGCGACATGCATTAAGAAAATGTCTAGGGCTTCCATTACAATTAACATGTATGCAACACACCTACACATAACATTTCATCCGTCCATTTCATTAATGTTAAATGTAAGGAGAGACATTTGTTATTAGTGTGTATGATGGCATTAATTTTCCATATTAATTGTATTAGAAAACTTAGAATGTTTGTCATTGATTTGAACCAGAGGTACAAAGGAAATATACACACATAGTTAATCATTTTGGAAAGCATGCAGCACTGTAGATTTTAGAAACCTTCTAGAAACTAATGTAATATCTATCTTTCTAGTAGGATGAGTGTAGAGGGTTTGAGACTATGTTGTGTTGTCATTCCCCCGCCCGCCGCCCAGCCCGCGCCCCGCCCCCCCCCCCCCCCCCCCAGCTTATTACATTATTTTTACAAATGTACTCACTAAAAATTTCAAATTTTACCTTCCCAAGAGATTTAGTAAGGATATCTACTATTTGTCCATCTGTAGGGAAGTACTGGAGCCGGATATGATGATTTAAAACTTGTTCTTTAATGTAGTGGCATTCTACCTCTATGTGTTTTATCCTTTCATGATAAACATGATTTTTAACAAGTCTTAATACACCTTGATTATCATAGTGAATGATGGGTGACTTCTTTTCTTCATATCCCATATCTACTAGTATGCAACATAACCATATTGCTTCATAGATAGCTCCACATGCAACACAATATTATGCTTAAATGGATGAAAAAGAAATAGTTATTTGCTTCTTACTAATCCATGATATTGGTCTAGATTTAAGATGAAATATGTATCTTGACATTGACTTTATGTCATCAATACATCCGGTGTAGTCTGAGTTTGTATATCCTTGTAAGAAGAATTAAGTATTCTTCTTGTACCCCAGACCATACTCAAGTATACCTTAGACATATCTTAAAACATCCTTTGCTGCTATCCAATGACATTTCTTCAGTTCCTACATAAATATGGAGAGATAACTCATAGAAAAACATATATCTGGTCTAATGTAGGTCAAGTAGATGAGACTCTCAACAAGCTATCTATATAGAGTTGCATCTACTTAAGGTGAGTCCTAGAATAGAGAAAGTTGTAAACCTTTCTCCATTGGTGTTGAAAGTGGATTACAATATAACATTTTGTACTTTTAAAGAATATTTAGTACCTAGATTTCTTTCTTCCAATTTTCATAATTTGCCTACAATTTGAAAATGAAAAATAATTAGATAAAAATTATAATAACTAGAATATATATTTTTTAAAGGATGATAAATCACCAAAGCTTTCTCTTTGTTTGCATTTCAAATTATAACAAGGTGTTTGTCTGTTACCCATTTGTTGAAGTAAGATTGGGCTTTTACATTCAAATTCACTAGCTTATTTAACATAATTTACAAAATAATGTCATTGTAATCGTCAATAACTAAAATTGTCCCTGACTAACCTTTATTGACTCAAACATCAAGATTTATGGGTTCATTTTGTCCTAGTGAATACAAACTGAGTCTCTGAAAGTAGTTGTGAAAATAGGTATTTATCTCCTTGATCAACATTTTTTCCCTAATCTCCCATACTTTTAAAACATTCAAATTTAGTGAAAACAACATCATGATTTGCTAAAACATTTATGAAAATATATCACTTAATGGCAATCAATTAATGTCATATACGATAACTCCAAATTATCACGAGTAGTGGTCGTGCTAGGAGGTGAAGAGGATGTAGCAGGTCTTTCTTAACCAAGGACTTTTGTAACTTGAATAAAATCATGTAGATAAAAAGTAGTTGGGTCCCTAGCCACTTTCATTCCAAAAAAACTACATAGTCGAGACCAATCTACTATAAAAATGCATTGCCATGTGCACTAAATACACCGTCAAGAGATAAATTGGGGAACTCAGAACCTTATACATCCTACCACGCGTCCGCCTCCTCCCCTCCTGCTCCGCGCCTCCCGCTGCCGCCTCCTCCTCCACCGTGGGGAAGGGAGGAGCAACGAATATTATATTGATACTTATTTTTGTTACTATCGTTTAATGGGAAGCAAATACTGACCATCTCTTTATATTAAAACATCACATGTACTTTTGTTTTGCTTATTGAGTGTGATGACAGTTTTTTAATTTTAAAAAACCAAAATTTATTTTTAAAATGCATCTTGGGATTTGGCTACAAAAATTTATCTATATTTAACACAACGGACTTGGAACTAATCATGGTGGGTGTCATATCAAGTTTCTTGTTTTATATAACAATGGAAAATATGAAGAAAGTCACGGTACGTGAAGAAAGACATTAACGCCATTAAACATAAATTTACTGTGGAAATAATATTCTGTTACAGCGTTTCTCACACTCAATGTGTGATTTGGGTTATTCTTATCCATAAAACTAACCAAACGCTCGCTTTATCTTTGGATACTCTTATCTGCAGAATACATTGTTAGCATAGTCTAACTAATGGAGTGCTGCACTGATTTATTACAGAAAGGGGATCGAAAGAAAACGGGTTATGGTGCTGTTAAGGATTTTTCAAAGCTTCAAAAATCCTTTGGCTTCAAAAATCCTGCAAGAAAGAAGATAAAGTTTATTGGGAGTTCTCAGCCTGCTAAAGGGTTTGTTTATCAGAGACTTAGTAAAGAAGAAAGCAACGTGGAACGAAGAAGAAAGAATTCAAAATTCAGATTGTACATTAAAAGGAAGAAATGGGTATTTCGTTTGCCTCGAGTCAGAATATCTCCTCTTCTTCTCTTGCTAAGAAGAGCCACAAATTGCTACATGAAGATCCTAAAAAAGATGCATCAGAATCCTGATAGTGTCTTCTTCGACTCACAATGGGAAATCCCAGGTTTTTATCAGCCTTATTACTTATGATCAGATCTGTTATGCCTTATCAGCCTTTTTACTTATAGTCAGATCTGTTAGGGATTACAAAGATAACATCTGTTATGGCTCACAATGATCAGATCTGTAAATAATGTTCCATGTTTTTTACTTTAGTTTATGTTACTTATTTCCAGATCATTGTGAGCCATTTTGTGTAGGATAGTATTTGCATTTATTCTTTTACCAAAATTTGGGACATGAATTTATTCAGTTGGATTCTTGGCACTTGAATCTAATTTCAATTTTTTTATTTTGAAAATTTATAATTAATGAATAGCATCATAATTATGATATATTATCATCTCCTCAATTTTATTATAACTCTAGCTTCATCTATATATAAATTAAATAACATTATTAAATATTTTTATACCAGTGTCAAATTTCTTGACAATTCATTGTGATTGTTGAACTTTTTTAGCTGGGTTTTCAAGTAACGAGAATGGTTGAGGCTTTACTCTACATAGAAGCCCAAAGAAAAACTTTGCAGGTAGTAGCATTTTGATTAGGGTGTAAATTCTGTATTCAAAATTTAATATGATGATGATGATGATGATGATGATGATGATGATGATGATGATGATGATGATGATGATGACGACGACGACGACGACGACGACGACGACGACGTGAATATATGTTTTGGGCTACTAAAATATTTAGATGCTTGTGTTGTTTCTACCTAATATATTTTAAAAAGAAAAAGCAAAATAAATATTACAAAATATCTCAAGATAACACTTATAGGTCCATAATTTTAAAAATATAGTTTCACATCAATATATAAATATAATTCAACAAAATAAATTATTTATTACAATATTTAATATATATAGAGAATGTTCAAACTCCCTTTTTCAATTTAAAAGTTCTTTTTATTAATTTTCAATTTTTTTTTAAAGTTCTAAAAGATTTGAACGATGTATCATCCATCACTAAAACAAAAAAAAAATGTTGTCTCTATTCCATCCAAAAGTTTTTTTTGTCATTTTCTAATTTTTTTTAAGGTTCAAAAAGATTTGAGTGGATGTATCATAAAACACTAAAACAAAAAAATATTGTCTCTATTCCACAAAGTTTATGATTTTCTTTTTCGTTTGTCTTACATAAAGTTTGTAAAATTTTATGTGCATTAAAAGATTTGTTAAACCTATTGGATAAGTTATATGCATTGTAAGATTAGTCAATAATTATTGCATAAGTATTTATTGTAATTAATTTTTAAAAATATATAATATAATTATTTTTTTAAAATTTTAAAGTTTTAACATTATATTTGTAAATTATATTGTATTTTGAAAAACTAAAAAAATATAAAAGTTTATGTTTTTAGTTTTTTATATATTTTTTAAAATTTTGAAGTATTAACATTATATTTTTAAACTATATTATATTTTGAAAAAATAAAAAAAAATAGAAAAGTTTAAGTTTTTAGTTTTCTATTAATTAAAAGATAATGAAAATATTATTTTTTTCAAGAAATTTAAGTATTTACAAGATTAAAAATTAGGAAAAAGTTTCTTTATCAAATTCATTGACTTTTTTAGTCTCAAATTTTCCTTATTTTATTTACCAAAACAAAAAGGTCATGTACATTGAATTTTTATAATAAACCTCTCATTCAATCAAAGATTAAAAAATATTAACCACTATGAATGCATTCAATTCTTTTGTAATTTGCAAATTTGATAGAAGCTTTGAGAAAGTTGTTAGAGGTTTAATGAATCAATAATATATGTTGATTCCTTTGTGCATTTATCCCCTATGCTTGGCCTTGTTAGTTCCCCTTTACATGTGACCATTATTGTTGTTGTTATTATTATTATTATTATTATTATTATTATTATTATTATTATTATTATTATTATTATTATTATTATTATTATTATTATTATTATTATTATTATTATTATTGCTTTGAGATTAGGTATTTTGTGTTCTTTCTTACTGGCCTTGTGATCTATTTCAATAAAAAGTGTTAATATTTCAACTTACGTGCCTTTTTTTATGTTTAATACAATGTGGTTATAATTGATTAGGTATCTCTTTTGTATGAGAACCTTAACATTGGTCCCTCGTAGGGTGATTTTTTGTTTTATTTTAGTTTATAGCTTTGAGAAAATTGATTTGGTGTAGGCATTATAAGAGAAGCCATCACATGTGTCTATTGATTTCTTTTTTGATAGTGTAGATCTTATGAGCAAAGGGAGAAAGATCTAAGAATATTTTAGAAACAGCGAGGCCATATGAGGATTGAAACCTTGTGATAATATGATTACAAGGTAAAATTACAAATTTGGATATTTATTTTTTACATATATTAAATACCTTTTGTTTCTTATTTTGATCAAAATTTTAATAGAAAATAATGATTGAAGAGTTGGTTTTTGGTATTTAATTACACTTAAAAACTACATGTAGCACATTAGTTTATATATTTCACATTTACATGATGCTTTCTCTTTATCCTTTCTAGTCGAATGATCAGAAAGTGTATGTTTTCACATGTTATCTATTTGTATTTTGATGTGTCCAATCAAACATAAACACATATCTTCTTCTTAATGATCATAGGTTTAGAAACTTAATATGGTCAATTTTATCTTTAGATTGGATTTCACTTTCTGTCCATGTGAATATGTATGATCAACTATCTTGTTGCATTCTTTCCTTTTTATCCATGACTTTCCATGTTGTATCTATTGTGTCTACATGGAAAAATCTAAGCGATCTATCCTAGAATCAACTAGCATGTCTTCCATTTACTCTAGCCAATAAAATTGATACACATCATCACTTTTAATTTGATCATAGTCATACAATTTATGGAAACATTTTTTCAAATCTTCAATGATATGATGCATTCAAAAATTAAATATATTTTACAATTCCATGTGTATGCTTTATGTTTTTATTGAGTGTAAACATACAACCCATGATTATAAAATATTAATAAAAACACATGCACATAACACTTTAAAAAAAATTAAAATACAAAGTGATAAAAAAAATACGATACAAAAGGAATACATGGCATGCTTTCAATAGACTCATAGACTTAAAAACATAGTTTAAATCTCTATGGAAACAAAATATCACTTAAATCATGAATTTTTTGGATTACAAAATTCTTTTGATAATATGGGGTGATTCATTCTTTAAAAAACCTCACGACATTGTTTTTATGAAATGAAATATTTTAATAATACTTTTGTGTCTTTATGATTCTTGTGTTTCTTTTGCATCAATGTTATATCCATATGACATTTATCATATAAATACGTAATATATTTATATTATTTTTTAAATAATGATAAATTTTTATTTTTTTTTACTAATGTAAGGAATATCACATAAAAATTTAATATTATAAATGTTATTAAAAAAATTTGGTTCATGTAAGTCTTTATGACTCTTCAACACCTTTCCCATTTTGGTCATGAAAAAGAATATAGATATAATATTGTTTCTTCTCAATATTTACATTATCTTATTAGAAATATTTTCATTATATAAATTCCATAAACAAAACCATGAGTCATATTGTTTTTAGTGAGGCTTTTATTATATTGTTCATCCTTTCTAATTTTTTTGGGTTATTTTCTTTATAACTAATATTATAAATATATATTTCAAGTGTTAAAATTTATCTTTAATATGTCTTTCATTTAAAATTTTAAATGTCTTAGTTATAATGAATTTGAGAAGAAACACTTTATTTGTAACTAACATTATTAAGAAATGCAAGGAACTATCCAAAACTAATTACTTTTTTTTAACTATTTTATGAAATAGATGTTTTATTTTTTATTATTTTTAATGATATGACTCTTTAAAATTCAAGGAAATTATTGTTGTTTATATTAAGAGAACATTAAAAAATTCAAATAGTATAATTTCACATTTTGTATTTCAATTTCTATATACATATACTAGCATGTTTTCATTAGATTCAAATATTTTAGATATAATAAATAAATATTTCAAAAAATTGTGCATATTGTTTATTAATAATTTATGTTTATTAAGATGTTGAATATATTGAAAAAATCATTATATATATATATATATATATATATATATATATATATATATATATATAAATATATGTATAAATATAAATAATGTTGTTATTATAGTTAATTTCAAGATTTATTTTCATAGTATCACCCTAAATTTTCAGATTTATTTTAGTTGGCCACACTATAATTTTTTATTCAAATCTGTCTAGTATGGCCACTATAAAAGTTTCTAAGTTAAATGGATTGTATTTTATAGCCATAGCCACTTTCCTATATAGATTAAGGCTTTGGATTTCAATTAATATTTGCATTCTCATTCACATTTTTTAAGTTTGAGGTCATTTTATATTTACTATCTATAATTCTTTGTTCACATAGCTTAATTTAGTACCAATTTCACATTTATATAATTCACTTGGACCCTTATTTAAATCACAAACTTGACTTTAGTTATGTTGTTTTCATAAAACAATGGATTCACAGATCTACCAAAATTTAAAAAGGCCATCTTATGATTTCATGATTCTGAGATTTCACAAAATCTCCATATTTCTAATCTTAAAACCACATGATTTAAAGTACATTAACACTCATGACCCCATTAACTGTGTTTTAATTAGAAAATATAATTTAAGTCTATATGATTTATATGTTAAAATTAATATTTTAATGAATACATATAACTATTTATAACCATATAAAATATAAAAACCACCACATAAATTTGAAATTTTCATAGACACTAAAATCTTAAGACTCTATGGAATCACTACGTAGACCCCACTGCAAACCTAAAGTTCACTAAACTTTTACAACACATTTAATATTTCTTAAATCACTTGGGAGCCGTTGTAAATTATGGACACGACCAAAAATATATGGGATTTCATAATCCAAAGATTCGCTAACCTCCCCAAAAATAAGAGATCTCACCATGACCCCATAACTATGAGAGCCTATGGATATATTATGTCTTCCCTTGAAGACGCAAATGACTTAAGATTTCGTGGATTAGACTCCTCTATGTCCATATTATTTTTTTATTTTATTTGACTCTTTGACCCATGACCTCTATGCGATCACCACATTCCATTGTGATCAAAATTTAATGAAAATAGTCGGCCACATTTGATTTTTAGTATATTCTGATTACAATCGTGGCCACTCTATGTATTTACTATTGCTTCATTAAAGGCGTTTTTATATGTTGTTCATAAATATTATTGTGGCGTGTTCATTTCATTTAGGTGCAATGAAAAAGAGAATGGAATGGTATTTTGGTCACTTATCCTATGAAAAATAGTTCGTTTTTTTGGTTTTTTTTTTTGTTTTTTAATAAATTTAAATTTAAAGTAATGTTCAATAATTGATTGTGTTTAATATGTTTTATATTTATTATTTCAATATTTATTATTCAATTAAGTTTTTTACTATCATAATAATTATAAGTAAAGGAATTCATACACTATAAATATTTTATATTTGTTTGGATTAAGGTAAATTTACTTTTAATTGGTACAAAATATAGTGTAGATATATTAGGTGGTCCGGGTTTTCCTTTAACATAGAAAATATAGAAGAAGATACATCTTACTAGGAAGACAAAAAAGACCTTACCAAAAAATGGAACAATAGTGAAAAGAGTAGAAAGGACCAAGTCAAAGAAGGAAATAGTGAAAAGAGCAAGAGGCCTAGTTTTCTAGCTGAAAAGAGCAACAACTAGCATTAATTAGTGTGGGAACCAACTGCTATTAACTGGACTAAAAACTAGCCTAGACTAAAAGAGTGAGAGACCCAAGTCTCAGAAAGAATGATCAAGGTCCCCAAGGGACCCAAACCTACAAAGACAAAAAAGAAACCAACAAAATGGTGTATGACTACATCTAGAAGTAACCTGGGCACAAAGCGAGGCCCATGTCAACATAAAACCACAAGAAACTAGTGTGGTAGCCATCCTGGATAAAAGAAGCAAATGGCCAAGTTTCAAATGGAACCAAATCATTTCATTTTGATTGGATCGGGAACCAACAATGGACCTATATACTAATTTTGACTAGATCAGGAACTAGCTTGAACATGGATGAGGTCTAGATCTCTAGAAACAAACGAAAAGAGAACACCTTATGGATTCCCCAAAGAGACCCAAATCTGAGAAAATACTATTAAAAGAAAAGAGAGAAAAACAAGCTAACCATGAAGGTTTTAAATAGAGCCTCAAATCATAACAATACAATATTTGTCTAGTTCTAGAATTAGCCTAGGCCTAGAGAGAGGCTCAAAGTACCATCCACAAATCAAAAAAATATATTTTTGGTGTCCCCAAGAAGATCAATTCCATAGAAAAACCAACAAAGAGTCATCAAACAAGTTCCCCAAAGAAAGAAGGAGAAACTTTTGGGTCTCCAAAAAGATCCAGTGTCAGCAAAGTTGAAGACCAATCCCAACATAGGTAATAGGGTTCTTACAATACTTGAGAACTGAAACAAAGAGTTGTAGATCTCAATCCCGAAAAAAAGATTCCACAAAGAATCCTCGAGTCATTTTGGAGACGAAATTCATAGGGGATCCATGGAGCAATCTAAGAAAGGATTCCATCAAAAATCTGCCAAAGTTTCCTTCAACCTCTGCAATTAAAAAGTTGTCGATTAATTTTTTTCAGAAGAAAATAGTATGACACTTAGGAATCAGAAAGACTCTCTTTGATCCTTAACTAGGCTTCCCACAAAACATTGGGGGCCTTCTTAATAAAACTCATGGTGAAGCCAACCATGAACACCATTCTATTAAAACCATGGTGTACATAGTTGAAGACCATAAACCCTCTTGAACCAACTAAGCATCATATCTTTCGCTAATAAGAACAGCTTACTACTAACCTCAGTTCTTTCAAAAGACAAGTTTACTTCCATATAAGCCCCAAAATCCAGAGAGAGGTCACCAAGAAGCCTTGAAGCATAGTAGCACCAAATATGCAACTTCCACCGAGTTAGAGAAACAAAAAAAACCCAAACAAAATAATCAAAAGAAGAGTTCAGATGACCCAGCCTTCCTCCGGATCTGCAGGTTTGGCCTCCATTCAGTAGTTCAAAATCCACCTTCCTGGATATTCCAATTTCCATGCTTCATTTCTAAAAAAATTTCCCACTAGAAAATAGATCTTTCTTTAAAAAACACGAGCTCACTTGTTTGATGTCGGTCCTCCAACCTGAAGCCAAAACACCAAACTCCTTGTCTGAGGAAAAAGATGAATCCCTGACATAGCCTAGTTCCGGAGATCAACAAGTATTTGATGGCTTTGAACCCGGATTTAACATGGTTGTGGCCTATCCTAGAGAGACCGCTCCAAGCGACTCCTCCTTCAATCCTCATCCAAAGACGAAATAAGCCACCAGGCGAGATTGATCCACAACCAGAGGAACCTACATAGTAATCTCTACTCAGCTTTTAATCCATAGAGGTAGGGCCAACCCAACCACCGTTCTGAGTTCTATGCAGACTCATCACCGAACAACCATGATCGGAGGCAGAACAGACAACAATAAACTGAGCGAGATAAGGAACCCTCATTCACGGACCCCCAACTGAGAGAGCACAGAAGGAAAATGACCCTTGAGAAAGAAGCTTCCTCTCCACAAACCGCCGACGAAGACGGAAACATTCCTCCTGAAACAGTTCCGAAGCCACAGTTCCGAAGCCACAGCTCCAAAGAAACACGGTAGAATCCATGCCTTCCCGTATCCATCGCTAGAAGATTCCCGCCTACCCTCTAATCTGAAATTTCTGCCGATTCTGCTCAACTCCATTTTGAAGTTCAGAATATGTTATTTCCTATTTTTACATGATCTATAGCATACATGATTCCCCCTTGTATTTCTTAATAAGAATTAAAAAGGTAAATATAATTAATGAATTTAGGTTAGAAGATAATGAGTTTGAACCTGTAGATTATATTAACCATTCCTCTCTTATGAATAAATACATAATTTTTAATTTAATTTATTTATCTATCATTTTTTTTAAATATATTTAATATGAAATGAAATATATTTTAATTTTACTTTAAATAGTTTTGCAAACATTTTATTAGATGATATTTTTTGAGATTTAATATATATGTATATTTTAATTATTATTTAAATGGTCTTCATTAGTAGTTATTATTCAAACTGAATTTTAAGTGAGAAGGAACACAATATATTTATTTAATGTTTTGATAGTGAGTACGAAAAGTAATTAAATGGTCCCAAATAGAATAACAGTTCTTACAAACAATTAGAATCAAAAAACTGAATTGAATATAAAAATTATGTCTAACATGAAATAAATAATTTATTTAGAAAATAAATATAATTTAACATTTTCTTTTAACTCCTTATTGCACTTCAGATTTCCACCAATTTTTCAAAATTTCATAACATGTCATTTTGAAGCTAAACCTTTCCTATGACTTGAGATTTATGTAATACCAAGAAAAATAATAATAATAGAACAAATTTAAGTAACGTCATTAAATTATGATATACTTTATATTTAGTTCCTATTTTTGTTAAGTGTGTTCAACTCTAATCACTTAATTGTTTGGTAGTTAGTCAAAATTTTCTATTGGTAGCACCTTATGATAAATAAATGGATTATTAATTAACACCCTTATTTATTTTAGTTCTTCCTCTAAAATAAGTTCCTTTAACTCATCATTTATATATTTTGAAGCTCTATTTATTCTTTAATAAATTTTCACTTGAATGTTTTGAATTAAATGGAAAATATTAATATATGTTCAATTTTGTTTCAAAAGTTTGTTTGTTTTTAAAAAAGAAGTTCCTTTATTCGTAAGATAAATTGGTTTATATTTTTCAACATATTCAAACTTTTATTTGAGCAACATCACATATTAAATAACATAATAAACATTCCATTTTGAATTAATCCCTGTGGTATCCTTCCTAATTTTGTTAACATGACAACAAACTCCACTAAGGACACAAACTTTGAAGGAGCAAAAACAACTTCACATTTACCAAATATGAGGAATGAAGGGCAAATATCTACTTTGTCGCCTTCGATGCTGCAATTTTTGTTTTACCTTAAATAAATTTATTATTTTTTTTGTAATTATTGATGCAAGAAAACTATTTTATGTAATTATTATGTTTCATTATCATACATTACGCAACAAAAAATGTAATGGAATTTATTTAATTTGATAATTAATGTAATTAAGTTTATTAATAAATCTAAAGAAAGTTGAAATATTCAGCTTGATTATGTGACGTAACATTTTTTTTATCTACCATTCAACTTGAAAATGGATCATAAACTTAATGGAAGTTAAAAAAGCTTTCATCTAAATGATAATACCCCATTATTATTCATTGCTCTAGGATTTAAAATACGTCATCTTTACCTACAGATAACAAACATCAACAACATAAATAAACAATAGAAGTAATAAAGAATGGAGCATTGAAAATATTTCAAACTTCAAAAAAAGTTGTACAAGCATTTCAAACATTGTAAACAAATATTGTGTTAATAAATACAATGGAAATAAATTAAATATCCATTAACATAAAAAGTGTTAAGAAAGAAATGTTTGTAAAAGTTCCCTGAATTGAGCATTGTAACAACCATTCACCCTTTACGACATTTCAACTTCTATAAAAATAAAGAATTGACATATATAGTAATTGATAATAGAATGAAAAATCAATCAACAATATTGATAATAGAATAGAAAACATGTTAAAATGTCACAACAGCTATGAGATTCCTTCTTAACAAATTTAAGAACTACAAAAGAAATGAATATTGAAGTAAAATTTGGAAAAGAACTCAGAATAACCTTTAGATCGCAGGCCACTTCTAGGGAGAAATATCCTAGGAGAAAGCTTAATAAAATAATATTCATGGATGACTTCTTTGGGCCTCAATACTTACTTAAATATTAATTCTACTCTAACAACTAGTACTTCCCATGTATGTGGGATAATTCAAATATACTCAAGGGATAACTTACAAAGCATATGTATACATAGCGACTGATACACTATTAATTCAAATAAAAGGGTAGGACATGAGTTCCTAGCATCCCATCCCCCTTAGAAAAAGCTTTGTCTTCAAGGCTTAAAATGTGGGAATCATTGTTGAATTTAGAATATGGGTTTCAATGTTACATCTTCTAGTTGCATGCAATGCCACTACATTAAAACTTCCATGATTGAGCAAGAGTTAAGTTGGTGGGTGCACTAATCTAGGACTACTTCTAGTTAGAGAAGTATGGAGCCTTCATTATCTATATCTATTAAGACTATTTTCACTTTGATGGCGGTTACAATAAATTTATTTAAGTAGGGGACATGGAAGACTAGATGAATTTGGGAGGAAATTGGAAGCTCCAACTTATAAGTAGTAGACTTGATATACCATGGAACTTTATATGGCCCATAAAACATGGAAGCAAGCTTATGATTCCCTTTTAGTTTCGAGTACGATTGATTGTATGGCTACAAATGAATAGAAACCATATTGATGGGTTCAAAGGTGTGCTTAGAGTAGTGCTTATCAATGTGGTGATTCATTTGGCTCTGTGCCAGATAGCGATTTCCCTGTAGGGTGTTGAGAATATAATGTTAATGTTAGAGAGTAGTGTTAATTTCCTAAACTGGTGAACGTATATAGAAGTAATGGGAGTGCTTGACCGTAAACCACTTCATATGGATTCATTTTAATAGAAGTGTGGTAAGATGTATTTTACCACCATTATTCAAAGCAAAGCCACTTTACCTTTTGTTGTTGTTGTTCCTATGTAAATAAACAAACTAATATTTCCAAGCATTTGTTGACAATTTTTGTCTATCTATTTGTTTGGGTTGATACCCATATATCATCTTCAATTTTGTATATTTGCATAGGTATAACTTCATCCAAAAATGGATGGTGAAAGTTACATCACGATCAAAGACTATTGAAAAAGGGATGCCATGAATATAGAAGATCTAATCCAAGAAAACTTGTTTGTCTATGGAGGATGTATAGGGATGGTTGAGGGCATAAAAATTACTATATTTGGATAGGTGATCTACCATGAAAAGGTTAAATATTGAGACCCTCAATTAAATACATAAAAATATCTATCCAGATCCTAGTAGAAATGGGTAAGGGATTGATATAACAAATAATCACTATTGTTTCACTTTTATTGTGTTGGAGGATATCACATTCCATCACCTTCTATTTAATTTACCCTTTCAAACCCTTCCAAAATAAGTTTTGATGTGCCTTCTCATATATTTTGATAGATTTTGAGGGCCCTACTGATGGAGAAGCATGGATTTCATAGAATACAACCTAATAAAGATAAGAACCAAACAAGCCTTGTATCACAAAATATCACCATCCCATGAATAATGTGGTACCACAGAGGGGTTAACGGCCAATTATTAAATGACATGTTTTAAGGTGTATAGATTCCAACCAAATTGAAATGGGCATGTATGTGGTAGAAAAGGAAGTTTGGTCCTAGAATGTGCATGAGATAGCATCCACCATGATATTTTCTTTATCCTTATTGTAAGTGGTTTCATAATCATAGCCCATGAGTTTGCAAGCCCATTTCTATTGTGTTGGTTATGAGACCTATTGTTATAGGAAATATTTCAAAATATAGTGATCAGTATTGATGTAAAAATTATTCCCAAATAAGTATGGTCACCATTTTTATACTACATGCAAAATTTCCATCATTTCTTTTTCATATATATACAAAGCCAAATTTTGTCTAAAAAGGGCTTTGTTAGTGAAAGTTATTGGATGACCCTCTTGTATAAGAATACCACCCAGGCCATTTCCACATGCATCAGTTTTTATAGTGAATGTTTTGGTGAAGTCTTTCATTGCCAAAATGAGTTTGTCACACACACCCTATTTGAGTGTCATGAATTCTTGGTCAGTTGCATCATGCAGTATCCCATGTGAATGCATCCTTCATCAATAATAAATTCAAGGGAGCAATAATATTTCCATAATCTTTAATAAACTTACTATAGTATCCTATAAGGCTTAAGAAGCCATTAAGTCCCATTAGGGTTGTTTCCCAAGGTAAACGTTACATGACACTAATTATTTATAGATCCACATGGACCCCATTAGATGAAAAAATGTAGCGTATATATTCAACTTCCTCTTGATTGGAAGTGCAATTGGAATATTTATCGCATAATTAATTGTTTCCTAGAAGTTGTAATGCCCAATTAATATATTAGAGATTCTTGACCCTTATATAGTTGTAGATAAAAATATCATTAAAGAAAACCAAAGTAAATTGATAGAGGAAAGGCTAAAAGATTTTATTCACTAGTGCTTAAAATGTTGAAGGGGCATTTGTAAGTCCAAATGGCATGACCAAGATTTCATAGTGATCATCATGAGCACATAATATTGTCTTTAAAATGTCATCAGAGTATACACAAATCTGATGAAAGCCAGAATGAAGATCCAATTTGGAAAAAAAAATCCCCATGGAACTCATCAGGAATTTCATCAATGACTTGAATTAGGAGTTTATCTTTGATATTAAAGTGGTGAAGGGCACAAAAGTCAATGTAGAATCACCATGACTCATCATTTTTGTATACAAAAAACACTATGGAGTATATACTAGTGTTCTAGTGAATAACTCTAGATTTGAGGTTTTCCCATACGAGCTACTCAATCTCAATCTCTGGCATATGGAAATAATGGTATAACTAGATTTTATATGGGATGCTTCCTAAATAGAGTGTAATGCAATGATATTTAGTTTGTAAAGGGGGTAAACTGAGTGACTCTATAAAAATGGTTGTATGGTTGTCAAGGATTACTTGTAAATTATCAAGAGAGTTAGTAGTAGCAAGGAGTTAGAGTTGGATGGAGTGAAGCTGGGAAATGACCCTATGTGAGCCGCTCTTCAAAATATTGTCCATGTGATGATAATTGATTATGTGAGTAGATCTAGATAATAACCCTTGTAAGGTATGCTTCTGGACACTATCTATGAACTACATCCAAATCTTATATAAGTTCCATAGAATAGGTCCCAATGTGTGGAGCCAGTACATTCCTAAGAACACATCACATCCTCTTAAGGGTAAGGAAAATATATGAGAAAAGAGTGTAATATCATATCACATTATGCACATTTTGACACTTCATTTTACATGTCAATGTTCCCCAATTAGTAATCATGACTTTGAAGATAGAACAAGGATGTACAAATTAGTCTACCTTCTTAGCAATGTAGGGATCAATGTAATTTTGAGTGCTGTTAGAGTCAATGATGATTGTGAGAGGGATATTTTTAAAGAAACCCTTGACCTTCATGGTTTGAGGGGTGTTAACATCTACTCATTCAAGTAGAGAGTTATATGGTTGAGTCTCCTAATCCATTAGTCCTTTGAGGGGCTTTGCTCTACTTGGGCATCTTATAATTCCTAAATATTGGGCTTGTTTTTATGTACTGGTGATTATTCACATCTAGTAAGTAGAGATTTTGTGTGATGCAATGTGAACCTTAACCCATTTGTCATCATATTTAAAACATAATCATCTCTCCTTATAAGCCCAAATCTCTATCGCAGTAAGGTGCTTGACAAGTGTGGTTGAGGTTGAACACTGCTTCATTATATTCTTTATAGGTGGAAAAGTAAAAGGTCAACACTGCATTGAGAGTTTATCTTCTGCTAAATTAGCTAGACCCAAGGCATCCATCATGTTTATGGTCTAAAACATTTTTAACTCCAAACGGATTAGCTCTTAGAGGACAATAATAAATCAATTATTGAGTAAGTCATCTGATAACCCTTTAGTGTGATTAGCTAGTTTCTCAAATTCAATCACATAATCATGAATAATACCTATCTAGTAGAGTTTATTGAGAGATGCTATAAAGTTACCAAATGTCAAGGGACCAAGCTTCCGAAAAGTATGGATTCAAAGGATTTTCAATATGTTTTATCATTCAACTTGAGAAACCAACAATTCTATTCTATTACTTCTTGTTCCACGTGGAAGGAAGTAATTGGGACATTGTTGACATAATAAGTATTATGAACTTTGAATAATTACTCAGCTCAATATATCCATCCTGTAGGATCTATACCATTGAACCGTAGAAAGTATAACTTGGGGCCACATGATGTGTGAGGGGAAGAGAAACTATTATCTAAAGAAGGATCCTTCTATAATTTATTGGGTAAAATGATATTTTGTTGATTTAGTCCATGCATCATATCGGTTAACTTAGTGACTTGAGATTTTAATTCTACAATTTATTCTTGCATAATTTTTTTGCCTATACAGATGGATACCATAAGTAATATTTTTTTTGTAAAGGGATATAAAAAATGTTATATGACAAGGTCAATAAGGAAAGAAATTAATTTTCACTCAATTGGAAGGGGTAAATGTATTTTTACTAGTTTTTTTCCTAGTCTTGCTTAGAATTGATGAAGGCAAAGGCAATTTAATTTTTAAATTGTAATGGAAAAAATATAAATTTCTTATAAGTAAGACAAATGAGTAGAAAAGGGAAAGGAACAATTTGTGAATGTTTTAAAGCAAGAGGTAAAAAACTAAAAAAGTTTTAGCAAAACCTAAAAAATAAAAAAAATTGATTTTTGGTTAATAGAAGTGGAATTTGGATATGGACCATTAAGGAAAAAATTATGCCGAATGGAATTTTGGGTGTTGTAGGAAATTCTAAAAGTCAACAAAACTATAGAGGGATATTCCAAAAAATAGATAAGTTTTTACTCTTCAAAAAATTGATTGTCAATTTGTTGATCCTACCAAAATCCTATCTAGAAGTGCACTATAACCAACTATTCTCAACTATGTTCACTCTATTATTGGTCTTATGAAACTGTTATGTTGGATTTGGTCCCCAAGTCTATTTAACTACCTAAGGGTTTTAAGGATTCTCTTTGGCCACCAATGTTATCTGAATAAGTAGCACTCTGTAAAAAAGTTCTAGCCATCTATTTAATTCTAAGCAACAACATTTGGCTTACCTCAAGGGTCAAAACTAGTAAATCAAGATGGGACCATTACCATTTTTGTTGGAATGCCCTCTCAATGGGCTTGCTACTTTGGGGTTCCTATGGTACTCATAAAAATTAATTTTATGGCTTATACCCAAGTACTTCCCATATTTATGTGGAGGGGTGTTTACCCTCATCTGAACCTATAATGAATGTATTCAAAATAATAGAAAAGGAAAATATTTTTGTAAATAGTGTAGCTCTTGGAAAGATATTTTTGAAAAACAAATCTCCAAAATCTATCCACAGGTCAAGAAAGTGCTCTGATACTAGATGTGAGGATATTTTTACACAAATTTGCAAACTACATAAAATATATAAACAATGAAATAAACTTTGGAAAATAACCTTTAGATCACAGACCACGTCGAGTAGTCAACCTCCTTTGAGAAACACCAATACAATAATATTCGTGGATGATTTCAATGGGCCTCAACACATACTTAAATACTAAATCTATTCTGACAACTACTACTTACCATGTATGTGGGATAATTTAAATATGCTCAAGGGATGACTTACAAAGTATATGCATCTACATTGACTAATACACTAATAATACAAAGAAAAGGGTAGGACACAGGTTCCTAAGAATAACATGTCAATAAGACAACATAATATCAATGCGACCACAACATAATAGAAAATGTGAATGGGTATCATAGCAACATATCATTAACAATCAATAAATTATACAAGTAATTGATAATATAATGAAAAACATATCATCAATAAGTATGGAAAATAATATTTTTAATGTTGAAAATATGATTGAATAACACATCAACATGAAACAACAACAAAATATTAAAAGCACAATAATATGATTTGATAGAAGGATTTTGTTTGATACCCCTGACTCAACATTTATTGGTATGTTAATGAAATTCTTAATTATGATATAAAGACATTAATGTTCACTGGCATGTGAATGAAACCAACATTTTGATACCAATACAATAATGTTTACTAATATGTAAATGAAAACCTTCAGGGATTCCATCCACATACCAATAAATGGCCAGTTCTCCATCCCAAATTCAAATCTTTTTCAACCAAACATGTATTTTTGTGGACGATTGTAAATGTTTAGTCTTCCATCCCAAGTTTGAATCTTTTTCCATCCAAACAAGTATTTATGTGTGACAATGTATTGTAGGTGTTTACAAATGCCACAAAAAGTTGGAGGCATGGATATAGAAATGTGTCAAGGTTATAAATAACACAATAATGTGAATGGAAAACATATCAACAACATGTATGACAAATTATATTTTTATGTTATAAATTTGAATGATTGACGCAACATTAATTCATGGAAACATATCAATAACTTTCATTGTTTCCATCCACAACAATAAAAAATATGAACATATCGATAACATAGCAACAAAAATTCATAAAAGAGTTTGGTTTGATACATCTGAGTCAACATTTACTAGAATGGGAATGAAATTATAAATTTTGATAAAAAGTTTAACGTTTACTCGTATTTGAATGTAGATCTACATGACTTTGTTCTATATATGATTAAATGTTAATTATTCTAATCCATATTATGTAGGAAAATAAAGATATGACATAGATATAAAGGATATAGCGACATGCATTAAGAAAATGTCTAGGGCTTCCATTACAATTAACATGTATGCAACACACCTACACATAACATTTCATCCATCCATTTCATTAATGTTAAAGGTAAGGAGAGACATTTGTTATTAGTGTGTATGATGGCATTAATTTTCCATATTAATTGTATTAGAAAACTTAGAATGTTTGTCATTGATTTGAACCAGAGGTACAAAGGAAATATATACACATAGTTAATCATTTTGGAAAGCATGCAACACTATAGCTTTTAGAAACCTTCTAGAAACTGATGTAATATCTATCTTTCTAGTAGGATGAGTGTAGAGGGTTTGAGACTATATTGTGTTGTCATTCCCCCCCTCCCTGCCGTCCCCGCCGCCCTCCCCGCCTTATTACATTATTTTTACAAATGTACTCACTAGAAATTTCAAATTTTACCTTCCCAAGAGATTCAGTAAGGATATCTACTATTTGTGCATCTGTAGGGAAGTACTGGAGCCGGATATGATGATTTAAAACTTGTTCTTTATTGTAGTGACATTCTACCTCTATGTGTTTTATCCTTTCATGATAAACATGTTTTTTAACAAGTTTTAATACACCTTGATTGTCATAGTGAATGATGGGTGACTTCTTTTCTTCATATCCCATATCTACTAGTATGCAACATAACCATATTGCTTCATAGACAGCGCCACGTGCAACACAATATGATGCTTAAATGGATGAAAAAGAAATAGTTATTTGCTTCTTACTAATCCATGATATTGGTCCAGATTTAAGATGAATTATGTATCTTGACATTGACTTTATGTCATCAATACATCCGGTGTAGTCCGAGTTTGTATATCCTTGTAAGAAGAATTAAGTATTCTTCTTGTACTCCAGACCATACTCAAGTATACCTTAGACATATCTTAAAACATGCTTTGCTGCTATCCAATGACATTTCTTTAGTTCCTACATAAATATGGAGAGATAACTCATAGAAAAACATATATCTGGTCTAATGTAGGTCAAGTAGATGAGACTCTCAACAAGCTATCTATATAGAGTTGCATCTACTTAAGGTGAGTCCTAGAATAGAGAAAATTGTAAACCTTTCTCCATTGGTGTTGAAAGTGGATTACAATATAACATTTTGTAATTTTCTAGGAGTGTCTTGGCATATTTGATCTGGGAAATAAAAATGTGATTTTGTTTCTACCATATCTCCAAGCCAAGACAATAGTGTAGTAGCAAAAATTAGTCATGTCGAAGGAGTCTTTGAGGTCATTCTTCCCAATATCAACCTGATCTTCTGAACTTCTGTGATCACAAGATCATCTACATACAGACCAAGAATGATTATTTTTACTTCAACTTATTTATATATAAGTTAAAATTGAAGGGGCTCTGAGTAAAACCATGATACAAAAAGTGATCATCTATTTTGGTGTACCATGCTCTAGGAGCTTGTTTCAATCCATAAGGTGATTTGATGAGACAACATACCTTTTTAGGATGTTTTTCATCAATAAATCTTTCTAGTTGGATCATGCATACTTCTTCCTTTAGATCACCATTAAGAAAATCAATTTTGATGTCCATCTATAGAATTTGCCATCCATTTTGTGCTACAACTGCGCAAACAAATTTGATGGTCTTGATCTTTGCAGTGGGTGTAAAGGTTTATTTTTAGTTAATGCCCTCTTTCGGAGCATATCCCTTTACTACTAGTCATGATTTATGTTTATCAATAGATCCATTTGCCTTGTATTTTGTCTTGAAAACCCATTTGCAGCCTATGGGTTTCTTTCCTATTGGCAAATCGACAAGTTCCCAAGTTTGATTCTTCATGAGTGATTCATACTCAACATCCAGTGATTTCTTCCAATGAGGTTGAGTTAAATCTTCACAAACATTGTCAGGTTTTAGATCTATCAACTATTGTACTCATAGTGAAAAATTTACCTCATGCCTAGTCTGACTCCTCATTCTGACTCTAGATGAATGAGTGTCTCTACTAGCACCTATTACCAACTTCAGATGAGAACTCTACTATTGTTGTGATCAACTACTTGGTGGATGTGAAGAACTATCTAGTGGATGTTCTAAATCTCCAAGATCAACATATAGTTCTCCTTATGGCTCTAGAGGATCTAATTCTCCAAGATCAACATATAGATCTCATTATAGCTATAGAGTTTCCTCATTATCTAGCTCAAGAAGTAATTTGTGCGAGGTGATTGGTGTTGATCCATCATTCTGCACCATTGAGTCAAAATATGAATCATTGGACACCACATCTCTACTTTAATAGATTTTTCTCATTTTTGGATCCTTGAGATGATATGCCTTTGAGGTTGTGCTATAGCCTAATAGGATACAAGGGAGTGTTTTGGACTCAAGTTTATTCTCTTCTTAGCTGGTATATGCATGTATGTTGTGCAACCAAATACTCGTAAATGAGAAATAAATGGTTTTTTACCACTCCATACCTCTTCTAGTGTTTTATCCTTCAACAATTTTGTTAGTGCCTAGTTGAGAAGATAAACAACAGTTTGGACTACTTCTACCCAATAGCAATTCTCCAGCTTAGTTGTTGATAACATACACAAAGCCATCTCCATCACGATGTGATTGCATCTCTCAACAACACCATTTTGTTGAGGCATGTAGGGAGTAGTCAAATTTTGTTTTATACCTTTCTGGTTTAGGAATGCCAAGAATTTATTTGAGGTGAATTCCCCCCCTCGATCTGAGCAGAGATGAAGTAGAGGTTGTCATGTCTCCTTCACAACCTACTGATAGTAGATCTAGAAATGATGAAGTGTTTTAGTTTTCTTCTTTAGGAAGAATACCCACATCTTTTAGGAGTAGTCATCTATGAATAGCTGGAAGTACTTATATCCTGAGAATGAGTTAGGTAGTGGGCCACATAGATTAGTGTGAATAACCTCTAATCATTTTTGGGCATGTAATGAACTTTGTTTGAATGAATCCCTATCTTGTTTACCTGGAAGGCAACTAGGGTAAATGGGCAAGGAACTTGATAGCTTAGGAAGTCCACGTACCATCCCTTTAGCACTTAACTCACATAATGAACTAGTAGATAAATGACCATGCCTATAGTGCCAAAGGGCAGTGGATTCTACCATTGAGGTAGATAATTCTATTGTAGAAGATGAAACAACATCTAGAGAAAAATATTTACCTTTAAGAAAAGCTTTAGCAAGAACTTTACCTTTTCTTGATATCAAGGAAGTTTTCATGCCATTTTCAAAAAGAAATTCCACCCTCAGATGGTTATTTAGCAGCTAGTTAACTGATAAGAGATTGGACATTAGTCCAGGAACATATAGTACCTTTGTTAGTGTATATTTTTGCATTTTGAGAGGAATGGTAACTTGTCCCATTCCTTCTGCAATGCACTCTTTGTCATATGTGATCCTAACCTGATCTCAAGTGGGGTGGTCCGTTAGTGAATCAAGTAGCTTCTTTTTGCCTGACATATGTTTGGTAGCACTAGAATCGATCAACCAAATAATCCTTGTGGGATATGAGGTTTAGGAGACTAGTACTAAGTTCTTGTCTTCATCAGATATCTCTTTTTTAGATATATCAGTGAGATGTCCCTTTTGCTTCCATTGACAAGGACATCTTTTTGATCTATGAGAATCATCTCACCCTGATGTGCTAGTAGACACTTGTTTTTTAACATTATACCAACAGTTGTCTGTGTCGTGAGTATTGGTTTGACAAATATGACACCATTTCTTTGACTTTTGAGATTTCTGATGTCAAGACTATTGTTACTACTGTTGTTTTTGTGGCTACTTCTCTAAAGGCCCTTTATGAATCTTTTGACCTTGTTGCATATTTGAGATAAGAGTTTTATCTTCGAACTCGTCTTTAATTGAGTTGATAGCTTCTTCTTGCTGCAATAGGTTCATGAGATCTTCGAATGATACTGATTGTTTGGTGACAATTAGTGTCATGACAAACACTCTAAATTTGGAAGGTAGTGGTGTCAAGGTAATCTGGGTCAAGAGATCATCTTCTACCTTCTCACCGAGTGCTAGTAACTCTGTCTGTATTTCAGCCATTAGACGTAAAAATTCCTCAACTTTCTCATCGGACTCCATGGTGATTATGTGAAGTCTCGATTGTAGATAGAGGATCTTCATCTTATTCTTTGCCTCATATATGGTTGCTAACTTATCCCATGCTACCTTTGGATCGTCAACATCCTTATATGTGGTTCGACATTGTTAGTGATGCTTAGCATGATTAACATCAAGGCTTAGGCAGTACCCTTATTATACTTTGCATATTCATCAAGCTCAGTGGGAGCTTGCTCATCCCCTATCATGATTCCCAATAGTCCTTCGAACTGAAGGATCGTGTGCATCTTCGTTTTCCACGTAGCATATTTTGGCCCTTTTGGTAGTTGGGCATCTGATAAAAGTAATTTTGGAGTAGACATATTTGATTTTTACTTTACTTGAGCAAAATAGTATTTAAAACTGTACGTACCTTGTTGTACTCCAATCTTCTTCGATTATTTTGTCTTTAGCTGATTCGCTCACGTTTCCTTCAGGTGCGATCCTTCTTCCACAAGCGTCGAACAGATTGCTTGGTATTATCGACCTCAGGCATGGATACTTCTGCTTTTAAGCTTCTTTAGCTTAAACCTTTTTCTTTAGGGTTGCTTCTTTTAAATCCAATTTCCATACGCATTCCAGGTCTCTTGGCTTATTAAAAACACCTTTTTTTCTTTTTCTTGTTCTTCTTACAATGGGAGACACCACCTTTGGAGCATTAGTCAGTGGAAGTCTTCTTCACAGGATCATGATCACCTTCATAAAATGCAGCACCATAGCACTCCGCTCATGACAACCTCATTGATTTCTGCAGACTTCGCTTGTCTACTATCTGCAAGTCATGGCTCTACAAAATTTACCAGTGCTTCTACAATCTCAACGCTTTAGCTTCCCACATTCCACGCACTTGGCTGCACATGTTTATTTGTCTCTGCTATGTCACTGCGTTGTCTTTGCTGCCTTTGCCAATCGTCTTTCTCCTACATCGACTGCTGCTTACAAGTTTGTTTTGCAACACGGCATACAGTGACATGCTTCACCGATTCTCTACTCCTGCTGCATCTACACGGCTACTGTGAGGTCTTTGTACACGTCCCTTTACCACTTCAAATTGTTGCAGGCATCTATCAGGCTTTCCACGCTCAGGCTTTCTCAAGGAAGACGTCTCTACTACGAACTGGCTTCTCCTATCTTCTACAGCCTCTTCTTTTGCTGCTGGCATCGATGTTGATCTCCACGTCCCATGGTGGATGCTTCTTTGTCGAACTGTTGCGCTGGCTCTGACACCAAATTATCAGAAAACTTAAGAATGTTTCTCATTGATTTGAACCAGAGGTACAAAGGAAATATATAAGCATGCACCGCTATAGTTTTTAGAAACCTTCTAAGAAAATAATGTAGTATCTATCTTTTTAGCAGGATGAGTCTAGAGGGTTTGAGAATATGTTGCGCTGTCAAAGTGAGCAAATCTTGCCAAGTGATGTAGAAAATGGTACTAGTTTTAACAATAATAAGCCACATATCTTCAACATGGCAATTTAAATTAGATGTGAAGGCACGCAAACCACTATGAACATAAAAGATAATAATATGTAAATTTGAATTTAGTTTCAACTCAAAAAAAAAAACACACACATATATATATAATATTTCATCATTTTATTAACATATCACTAAATGTTTATATATATATATATATATATATATATATATATATATATATATATATATATAAATTAGAAGACAATTTTATGATTTAAAAATATATATATTTTAAACGTATCTTGGCTAAAAAGAAAATTAAGTATTTTTAACACATTGGAGTCGAAAAGTAATCATGGTGGGTACCATATCAATTTTTTTGATTTTCATAATCGAAACACGTGGTAATATGATGGAAAATATAAAGTGTGCGTGAAAAAAGTCGTTAATGCCATTAAAATTTACTGTGGAAATAATATTGTGCTATAACATTTGTCACACTCAATGCGTGATTTGGGTCATTCCTATCCACGTTTTATTTTTACTTATTTCCATATCATTGTGTTGCATTTTGTGTTGGTTGTCTAAGGTAGTTTTTAAATGTATTTTTTACTAAATTAAGGGATAAATACTCTTTAGCGTATAAATTACGCATTTAGAATTTTATTCAAGTATAAGTTTTAAAAATGTATTGAAATTTTTATTTTCTTCAAAATATATATATATATATATTTCCTTTCTTTTTATATCATACAAATCAGTTAAACAACTTTATGAAATCATAATATATGTTATGTTCATTCATTTATTAGTATCATGTGAACATTTACTCTAGGGTGTAGTTAGATATTTGTGTTGTTTTCTACTAGTAGATTTTTATTAAAAAGGAGAAAATAAATAACTCATAAGATAATAATCATGGCAATAATTTTTTAAACATATTCTTACATTGATTTGTGAATATGGTTCAATGAAACATAATATTTTAAGTACAGAGTATTTTTTTGGTTTAGGTACGAAAGATTGAGGGGTATTCATTCTCTCAAATTCATCTGAAACACGAACCCGACCTCATTTCCTTTTTGTATCTTTTGAGATTTTTATATTGGCTAATGACTAGAAAATACCTTTTACACCATCATTCTCACCATTAGACTACAACCCACTTAATTGTTATCTTTAATTTACATAAAGTCATTGAATTTTTTTTGTATGACCTATTATTTAGTTGTCTATTATATTAACTCTCTTTATTAATTTTTATTATAAAATATTTAATATAAATATTATTCAAAATTTTAAAGTTTATATAGAGTAAAAAATGGGGGAAAATATTTCTATCAATTTTATTGACAATTTTTTTCCTCATCCTTTCTTCATTTTATTTTTATTTTTTAAATATTGGTGTGTATTTAATTGTTATAGTGATTCATGTATTCAATCAAACATTAAAAAATATTGGCCCTTGTTATATTTGAAGTCAGTTGAAGCTTTCAAAAAGTTAATAGAAACTTTACAAATCAATAATTCGTGTTTAATTTTTTGCACATTCATCCCTTGTTACTTGTCTTTATCACCTCCCCTTTGTATGCAACCTTCCTTATCATTTCCCTTTAAGGTAGGTCATTTTTCCCTTTTTCTTATTTTTTTGTTTTTTTGTGTGTGCGTGCTCCTCAACCACCAAATTTAGTGAAAAATTCTACTCAGGAGTCTTTGCGAAGGAAGACAAGTAGATGGTCAATTAAAAGGTCTTTTAAGGTCAACTAGGAAACCAAATATTTATTCATTGAGCCTATAGATCTAGGAAAAGGTTATGATAATCTAACATAATGTAGATGTACAATATGTAGTGGAAAACTTGGAAATGAAGATAAAACACAACTTAAGTTAGACACAACTAAGAAACATTGTGAAAAACTATATGTGTTAGTGAAGCACAAAGATGGACAAACAACAAAAACACAAATAAAAAAATACAAAAGAATCCATGCATGCACAAGTATGAAAATAATTAGAAATGTCAAAAACATCTTGTTAAGAAAGGGAGAATAATAAAAATTCAATTTGGACAAGTTATGTAGTCCAATCTAAAGGCAAAATAAATATAGTTCTATACTGTATACCACATTTTAAAAAAGGACATACCTATTTATGATTTTTTAGATTATAAGATTTTTTTCCAACATAATGGGTTTCTTAACATTCTAAAATCCTAGTGGTTGGATAGCAGTGCTTGGGAAATGGTGAAATATCTAACAAGGGTTGAGAGGGAGGATTTTAAAGAAAAAAAAAAAAAATGCATTATTTATCTCTCTCTATTAATGAGATTACAATAGTTGACAACACGTCATGGGTTTTCATGCATGTTTGTAATTTTAAAAAATATTCAAGGAAACTACATCTATTAAATATTCATAAAATGATATAAAATTGTAATATTTAAAACTTTTTACAAATTGATTATTTCTAATTTGAGATATAAATATGGGATGGATGATTATGTAATACCTACCAAGTCAGTGTGTGTTGGGGATTATGGTGCATCAGTAATGCACAAGCATAGAAATAAGCTTTGCGTTCAACTTCAAACAATAGTTGCTTCATATATGATTCCAATTAAATGCATGGATCATAAGATGAAAATTGCATATAAATCTTTTAGCACACTTGATAATCTCACAAAAGTGGAAGAACTTATTCGTGACTTGCATGCTTTTATGTCAAGTAGTCCAATTTTTTTTTTTTAAAGTTTCAAATATTTGTGATCGGAGTGATCAATGGTAAAGAATCATTGAAAGATGTTAATACAATATGGATTTATAAGCATGAGACTACATGCAATCTTTTCAAAGAATATCCATTATCAATAAGTTTTATGTATAACTACCAGAGGGAAGTTAACAAGACAAAAATAAATTTTGTAATTTAACAGATTGAGAAATATTACTAAAATTATGCATTACTCTCCAAACGTCTAAGGAAATCAATTGTTTAATGAAGCACATACTCAAGAGAGATCCATATATATTGTTGACTTTATATGGTTGACAAAACATGTGTATCAATATTTATATATATTATACATGTCTAATGAGAAATTCCAAGCACTTGATTTTAGGAGTTGGTAAATTTTAACATATATTAAAAACCTAAAATCTATTTGAAATTCAATATCAATGATCATCTTTATATCATTGAAGGAATATAAAAATGCACACTTTCTAAAGAAGTGTTGATTTTGTGGGACCTAAAATTGAATAAATTCCTATAACACATCTTCTATACAATACCGTTATGTCTAAAACATAGATAAAATTGAGTAGAATTTTCTAAATATTTCCAAAGAGATCAGAGATTGTTTTAAAATGGATGAGTTGTTGGAGGCCATGCAAGTTTTGAATCACATTTTTAGGAATAATGATAATAATGAAAAGCTAATAACTAATTTATTGCACAAATGCATAGGTTCTCTTATCAAGAATTTAAGTAAATTTGTAGAGGTCAATAGAGGTAAAATTAAAAGCATTTTATTAAAGGATTTACTAATGCCTCAGTCAACACATTTCAAACTTACAATGATTGATCAATATCAGTATCCAAGTGAACCAATAGAAAATAGTGCTATTACATGGGTATGAAAAAATATTTTCCAAGTAGAATCCTGCAAGAAAATATTAGTTAATATTTATGATTATATGAACTTTGTAAAATAATGATATTAGGCTCAGTGGAAGAAGAAAGAGTATTCAATGCATTATCTTCCTTAAAGTCAAAACTTTGAAACAAATTGGATAAAAAATTATAGACTTTCTGAGATCAAGTATGTTTCACATTTTCATGTGGGTGTGTTTCCTTAAGAAAGAGCTCTGGCAACATGGAGGTATTTTATTAAAATAAGAGGTATTGCTAGTACAGTAACCAATAGAAATGATGTAAATATTGAGAAAGAATATGCCACTCACATAGTAGATGCAAATGTCACTTATGAAGAACAAGTTTGTCAATGATTATTTTAGCTACCCGAGTTTTAATTTTATATTTATTTTAATTGTAATTTTTTTTAGTCCAATTTAAAATCATTTTTTTATTGTAAAAAAGTTGAAACATTGACATTATAAAATTTGAAATATTATGATCGGTAAATTTGTAACATTAAAATTTAAACATTTGAAACCTAATAGATTGTATTTGAAACATAATAAATTATCCTTTGAAACATAAAACATAATAATAATTTTATCAAAACATAATAAATATCTATTTGAAACATAAAAATTAGCTCATAGACCTATAGTCATAGACCTAAAAACAATAGAAAATAATATTTTCACACAATTGAGTAAACAATAGAGAATGAACCATAGACCTATAGTCATATCCTAATAAGATAAAAACATTTGAAACATTGACATTATAATATTTGAAACATTATGATCAAAATATTTGTGACATTATCATTTAAACAATATAAACATAATAAATTATCATTGAAAGATAATAAATTATCTCTTGAAATATAAAAATTAATAACACTATCAATGAAACATAATAAATTTCCATTCAAAAACATAAAAACTAAAGCATAGACCTATAGTCATAGACCTAAAAATATTAGAAAATAATATTTGTACAAAATGGATTAAAAACATAGAAAACAAACCATAGACCTATAGCCATATCCTAATAAGAAATTCCATAATAAAAAAAATAAAACATTGAAATTATAAAACTTAAAACATTGTGATTAAAATATTTGTAACACTATGATTTAAATAATTGAAACACATTAAATTTTCTTTGAAATCTAATACATTTCCATTTGAAACATATAAAATAAACCAAAGACCTATAGTCATATCATAATAAGATACGTCATAATACAACCTTTGAAGTATTGATGTTATAAAATTTGAAACTTTGTGATTGAAATATTTGTAACATTGTGATTTAAACATTTGAAACATAATAAATTGTCATTAAAACATAAAAAAATATCATTTAAAACATTAAACATAATAACATTGTCTTTGTTACGTAATAAATATCATTTGAAACATGATAAAATATCATTCATTTTGAAGAGATCCTACCTCCACTTACCCTATACTATCCTTTAAAATTCCTAATACAACAAGATCCTCTACTACATAATTAATATTTACAAGATTTTGTATTTCCTCATTAACTGCACCTCATATTGAATGTAAATTAGGATCTCTATATGTTTTGTTATTTAATAAAATTTTAGGATCCATGTTGTGATGTTTAATTATTCTTTAAGTTTATTGCTATGTTTATTTAAAAACACAAGCTTTTCCTTCATTGTATTAGTTGTATTTACACTTTTATGTGCATTTTTCAAATCAATATTTAGCACCTGGCTTTCTTTATTAAAATTTTCATAATTTGCCTCCAATTTAAACAAGAAATATAACTAGATAAAAATCATAATAACTCCAAAATATTTTCTAAAAGGAATTATAATTTACCAAAAAAAATTCTTTCTCTGCATTGGAAATTATGATAAGGTTTGTCTTTTGACCATTGGTTGCTCTAAACATGGGCTTCTGCATTCAAATTCTCTAGCTTGTTTAACACAATATCTAATATAGTGTCATTATAATCATTAGTAACTAAAATTTCCCATATTGATATTTTTTGACTAAAACATCAAGCTTTATGGGTTTATTTTGTAGTAGTGAATATAAATTGAGTCTCTAGAAGTAGTTATAAAAATATGCATTTATCTCCTTAATCAATGATTTTTACCTAATATCCCAATTAATGACAACACCATCAATATTTGTTGAAACAATTCTGATAATAGATTATTTAATTGAAATCAAGCAAAGTCATTATCAAATAACTACAAATTGTCATGAGTAGAGTTTGAGTTAGGTAGCGATGAGGATGTAGTACATCCTCCATGAGTAGGCACTTTTATTACTTCAATAAAATCATGTGGATAAAATGTAGTTTTGTGCCGAGATACTTTTAATCCAAAAAAATTCATTGTCAAAATCAATCTTTTTTAAAAATGTAGTCCCATGTGTGCTAGATACACCATTGAGAGAGAAATTGGGAAACTCATAACATATCAATTACAGTGTTCCTTTACTTTGTGTAGGAAATGATATATTTTTCACCTTGTCTTAATTTGGGTTTGTCATGACAATGGTGGCATATTTTTTTTATAGTTGTAGAGTGCCATGCAAAATTAAAATTTATTTAGATTGGTAAATTAAAAATAAAATTTAGTGCTAATTTGAAATTTAACAGCTATTACGTGGAGTTGGAGAGTGCATGTTTTCCAATTGATGTGTTTGAATCAAAATAGTTGTTTCTTCAACTATAAAATGTAGAAGCAATCATCCAATCAATAAATTTTGTAATTTAACAAACATCAATTCAAAACCCAAAATTAAGAAAGTAAGAAACCTTGAAAATGTTGTTGAGAATAACATGAAAATTGAAATTTGAGGGTTTGTTGAATGGATTAAGGGGAAATGGATTAGAATTTAGTTTTAAAAACTTAAAAAATAAATAAAATAATAAAAAGATTAAATTTTCATAATGTAGCATTTCTCGTTAAAATTTAGATCTAGGAAAACAGGTTACAAGTGGAGACGCTTTTGATTGATTTGTCATAAGATTAGTCCTTGCACATTTGTAAATTTTAACTAATTACATTGATGACTCTATCCTCATGTCAGAATCTTTAGAGACCTTACGGGTATAATGTCCTTTTGACATAGCTTGTCTCCTTGTGCTACATGTATGATGTCTTAATTGTAACAAGCAAAGAGAATATTACATTATAAATTTGTAATAAATTATAAATTAAATAAGTTAGCTGATTAATTTGAATGCCAAAATAACCTCCTAATCATCAAGGGACAAAGAATTTGTGATCAATTTTCGATGGAACATAGTTGATATTATTGATTTCTATAGGCCATAAAAACCTCATAATATAAATATAGAATAAAATGTGTGGACAAAATTAAATAAATATCATTGAAAATATCATAATTCAACTCCAATCTAATCCTGTTAGATATAAATGTACCTGAGTCATGTTTTAATCCCATAAGAGAAGGAAGAATCTAGATAATAACCAAGAAAGGAATGTCTAATGATCTTCCTTGTAAAATTATTTTGTCTTAGAAAAATTTAACAATAGCTTATAAAAATGGGTTTAACACACTTTTAACGTGGATCCGCCTTTTTGATCGATTATCTGCAATGAAATACAAAAACATGCAATTAGTACATTAGTAAAAATGCATGAAATTTTACAAAACCTTGAATTTGAAATTTTTATAATAATGTTAAAAATACCATATAGATTGATCTTCAAGTTATAGTGAGACTCTCATTTTTTTTTGTCACTATATGTTAACATTGATTTTATAGTAATAGGTTTGGCATCTTGGTTTGGAAGCCCTAAAACAATTTATATCTAATGGAGCCATACCAGATTAAAGAGACTTTCAATTGAGAGTGACAATAAACCATGTCTCACTTTTATCATATCATGACATGAGATATTTGAGAAAGTCTGTATCTATTTCATATTAAGGCATGCATACCAGGCCTCAAAAATGTACTAGTCAACCCAATCATTGTACTAATCTAATTGCTACAATTCTCTAAGAGTTTTAGGATAATAAATTCTTTAAAATAACTTTGTGTACTATCCATGTGGATGGTATGGTTTTGGAATCCATGTCATTGTTATCGATGTCATGGATGTGGATGTCATAGATGAAGAATTTTTAAAGCTACAAGAGAAAAACACCTTTGAAAAAGTGTAAAAATGAGGGAAATACCCATAAATAAGCATTGATGGACATGTGGTAACCTCTAGTTCATGATACAAACATGCAATAAAACATAGTTGACCAATGAACAAATTAGTCAGTCGCATCATGTATCCGGCTACATAATGTTGTTGGTAGGTTTATGTAATTGGATGGTTATATAATTCATTTGGTTGCATGGTGAAACAAGTTGGCTTCACAAGTTATCCTATTGCGTATGTAACTGACCAGATGCATAATTTGGTCAATAGCATCATGAAACTAATCAGATACACAAGTCAAAGTGTTGCATGGTACAACCAACTGATTTCATATATCAACCATTTACATGGTGCAAGCTGTTCATTTACACATGCTAGTTGTTTACATGGTGCAAGACAACATGTTGCATCTTATAGTTAGTCGATCGTGAATATATTTGATTGTATTGTGAAACTATTTGATTGTATGAAAAATTAAAAAATCTTTCTATGACTCTCTTCTACCTGGATTTGCTAGTACACCTATACACTATTTGATACTAATCTACATGAAGTTAAAACATATATCTAAAAATTCTCCAATGAAATTCAAGGGGATAGTTTATAAGTGCTCATAAAATTTACCCTAAACTGAGAACTTCAACCCAAGTTGTGACGAATTAATTTGATGGCAACTGAGGAGTTACCTAAAGTGATCTTGTGATTATATTAAATAATTATTGGATTTCATTGATCATAATAAGGTTATCTTTTATTTTATATAGAGGAATGTAGTTATTAATAAAGAATAACCTCTACAATAAAATGAACATATTAATGTCTACCACTTGGGACATTCATTTTATAGATTTCATTCTCATAAGTAAAACCCTACCTTTTTACTACCATTTTTATGAATTTCATACTATTTTGGTTACTACTCACCTCCATGATATCAATAAATTTATATCTACAATGAGTTATAAACAATCTATATCCAAGCCTTTGAAAAACATTTTTATTCGAAATTTATTTACCTCTATTGTAAATTGTGTATCCAACATTCATGTAATTTATGTTAGTTATCATTAACATAAATTGTATCAAACTACCAATTTTTAAATTGCCACAAAATTCTCCCTCCAAAAATAAAAAATTAAAAATGAAAAATGGAAAATGAAAAATGAAAAGGTAAATAACCTTAATGGAAAAAAAAGTAATCCAACTAATCTTCACTATGTTATATAACTTATAAATCCAAGTTATGTCAATTTAATTTATTGCAAATTACGTCAGCAAAATGTTTGTGTTAGGTAGAAGACATCTAGGAAAAAATGACATATTTAGATGCAAACCCTCATGCAAAACCATTGAAATCCACTGGTGGCAAGGTGTGGAAGCCTGAACTATAAAAGAACAAAGGGAAAAGTGTGTGGTTCAACCCACATTATCTTGATAGGAGAATTATTGAAAATAAAATTATGAAATTCCATAAAATCTCTTCAATAAGTTTCAAAAGTCTTAATAGTTACTAAGATTGGAATTATTCAGTTAAGGCTCAGATTTTTCACCTAAAATACATTTGGGAGGCAAAGCTCAAGGCAATCTTGGATCATTTTCTTTAATGTTTTAATTATTAAGGCGTGCCTTTGGGAAAACAAATGCACCATCTAGGTTTGCTTACCTAAATGCCCTGCTAATGATAGGCTAGATACCTTCAAGCTTTGTTTCAAGGTTTTCTCCCATGCCCAATGTGCTTGGAAGGGAGTCACAAAATTTTCCCTCCCTTTCATCCTAAGATTGTCTTCTAGAATATTTTTTTTTAAGTGATTATGTGCAATGGCCAAATTATATTATTTTCATTAGAAAAAAACTTCAAATATTCTATTATTTTCAATCTCTTAAAATTTAAGAATTCTTCTTTTTTTAGCTATGAACTCTTATCTTAGCTATTTTATATTAAGGAAAAATATCATGTGTTCACTTTTGTGTATCTCTAGATTTAGGTTCAAATAGAAGAGGTTGTCCTCAAATTTAAACATTTACATGATTGCTCAATCACAGGGAGAGCAACCCATGCACCATGATCAATGTCTTTTCTAACATCCCATTAGAAGTATGTCTTCCTCTTGTTCCTTTGTGATGATGCATCCATTCTCCCAATTGACCTCATTCTATTTGCTTCTTTCCTCCCCATCTCATTGAGGTTGACAGAGCCTTCTTACTTTTCGTAATAATGTGTCTATATTGATGTTCTACTTTATTGGTGGGCCTCATCGATTCTGGGCATTGGTGTCTTGGCTCTTCTTCCACCTAAGCGGGAAGTTTTGGTTCACCTGACTATTAACATACATGATGGTTGGGGAGCACTTAATTTCACATTGACAGAGTCATTTTCTTGGGACTCTACCCTATTTGAGATGTCCATCCCTTTTCTCGTTATTCTTGATTATACTTAACTTTGCTCTAATACTTTTGGTTAATATTATCTTGATACTTATTTTTGTTACTATTGTTTAATGGAAAGCAAATAGTGACCATCTCTCTTTTATTTTGGGATAATATTATATTGATACTTGTCTTTGTTACTACCGTTTAATGGGAAGCAAACATTGACCATCTTTTTACATTAAACCATCATTGTACTTTTGGTTTGCTTATTGAGTATGATGATAGCTTTTTAATTTTTAATTTTTTTTACAATCTATTTTTAAAAATGTATCTTGGGACACGGCTACAAAAATTTAAGTATATTTAACACAACGGAGTTGGAACTAGTCAGGGTGGGTGGGTGTCATATCAATTTTATTGTTTTATATAACCGACAACACGTACCAATACGATGTAAAATATCAAGAAAGTCATTGTACGTGAAGAAAGTCATTAATGCCATTAAACATAAATTTACTGTGGAAATAATATTCCGTTACAACGTTCGTCACGCTCAATGCGTGACTTGGGTTATTACTACATGAAGCTACTAAAAAAGATGCATCAGAATCCTGATATTGTCTTCTTCGACTCAGAATGGGGAATCTTAGGTTTTTATTAGCCTTACTGCTTATGATCAGATCTGTTATGCCTTATCAACCTTACTACTTATAATTGATCTGTTACAGATTTAACTGATAAAATATGTTATGGATTACAATCATCAGATCTGTTATGCCTTACCAGCGTTATTACTTATAGTCAGATCTGTTATAGATGTTACGAAACCACGGACTCTACAATTTTGTAAAATTAGTATAATGTAATTAGAGAAATAATTAGACAAACAAATCTTAAACGTATATAAGACGAAACACAAGATTTATGTAGTAAAACCTTAGCAAGCTAAGTAAATATCCACAGTGAAAGATATCCAGCGTTATTAATTCCAAGATGAATAGAATACATACAAATTGGATGTGTAGATTAGATGTGAACTCCACAATGATAAATAAACCTAATTGGTAAAGCACCGTTAGGATTCCTCCTCCTAAAAAGAGAGTAGAAAAATGCCATTAAGATTTTCCTTCTAAAAAAAAAAATCTAAAATAATTCATCTTCCTAGAAATAGTGGTTTACCTCCCCCATAGACAACTTGTGACAATAGTGAGGGGCATTGCCACACCCCCACGCCACACCACGTATTAAGGAGTGAGATATAAATTGCTCCACAAAAGGATTCAAAATTTAACTTTGTTGTCATATATCTAACAATCTCCACCTTGATAAAAATTTCCACCTAATATCTTGTCGACCAACTCGTCTACTTTTCTGTAAGCCATGAGAAGCCAAACACCATTTTAGATTATTTAACAAAATTCATTTTGTGAACATATTGACACTATTTTCCTCTATGAATCTTTTCAAGTGCTACTTTTTCTTCATCAATCACCTATCTAACAAGATGGTACTTTACCACAATATGCTTTATCCTACTATGATAAACTAGATTCTTGGAAAAATAAATTGCAGTTTGACTATCACATAATACTTTTATTTTGTATTTTTATCTTCCAAACTCACCCAATAAGCCCTTTAGCCAAATTTCTTCTTGACAAGCACGATAGGCAACCACATATTTTGCCTTAGTAGCTAATGCAAAAATAGTCTTTTGAAGCTTTGACATACAACAAATAGGTCCTCTGTAAATGTTAAAATTTAACCAAATGTTGATCTCCTTTTGTCCAGATCTCATATAAATCAAAATTAACATATCCATAAATATAATCACCAGATTTGTTGTAAGTGATGCAATAGTCATTTACACCTCACAAGTAGTAAAACACTCACTTCATTGTTGCTCAATGTTCTTTTCCTAGATTTGCCAATTTTCTATTAACAAAACCAAATACATGTGAAATGTCTGGTACATACCATATCGTAATTTAAACATCTTACTACAATAACATATGGTACATGAGACATATATTTATTTTCTTGGTTACTACTAGAACATAAATTTGAAGAAAGATTGAAATTGGAAGCAAAAAAGATACTAACCAGTTCCACATTACTCATACTAAATCTAGTTACTATCTTTTCCAATTTCCTTTGTTGTGATAACCAAATCTAATCATTTTTCTTGTCTCTATGTATCTCCATGCCTGATATTTCTTTTGCTGCTCCTAGATCCTTGATATCAAATGTTCTAGCTAGATGAGCCTTTAAACTATTGATTTATACCATGCTTTTTCTTGATACAGTAATATCATCAGTATGTAATGCCATGAGGTTCCCCACAAAGGAATCAAACTTATGGTACCATTGCCTAGGTGACTATTTCAAGCTATACAGTGATTTCATAATCTTACAAACAAATCCCTTTTTTATATATTATACAAAACCTTAATGTTGTTCCCTATATACATCCCATTCTAAATCTTCATGCAACAATGTTATTTTAACATCTAACTACTATAACTCCAAATCAAGTAAAATAATTAATGCTAAAACAACTCAAATTGAATCAAGTTTAATAAATGGTTAAAATATTTCATGGTGATTAATACCATTTTTCTATGAAAATCATTTTGCCACCAATCTAGCCCTATACCTTTCAAATTTATCATGAACACCAATCTTTCATTTGTAAACTGATTTACAACGAATTGGTTTTCTTCCTTTTGGAAATTCTACAAGCTCCCATGACTTGTTCTTATCCAAAGCATCCATTTCCTCCTGCAATGCCTTTTTCCATTTGGAACTATCCTCATCTTCAAATTATTACTAATAAAAACTAGGTTCCCCATCATAGAAATTCAAAGCAATTGAAATATTGGGATTGTACTTACTAAGATGATGTTTGACCTGTGTAGCTCTCCATATTGGTCATGGAGGTGTTTCCTCATGTTTTAACCTTCATTTTAATTGATAAGGTGTTCCCTGAAGTTATTATAAATCTTCAACATCTTTAACATAAAAAAATAAGTGAATTTTCTCAATTTTTGAATTTAAAGATGGCTCAATTTCAACCTTGACATGTTGATGTTTTAATTCCTAATTTTCTTTAATTTTTGCATCTGATTTTAGAAAAGGTGATTCATCAAACTATACATATCTACTAATGATGATATTATGGGTAGTAAGATGTTTCACTCAATATCCCTTAACACCATCTCCTTCACTATATCCAACAAAGATGTAATTCTTGGATCTTGGGTCTAACTTTGAACATAAATTCTTACTAGTAAGAGCATAAGCATTACAAAAACAAAAATTCAAAGATGAATAATCACATGGATGTCTTGCCCATACATCTTCAAGAATCTTACAATCTATTTCCATTGATGGTGAAGGATTTATCATATCGCAGGTTATTGCTTCTACCTGTAAACATTTATCTAAATTTGCATTATTGAGCATGTTCTTTGCTCTCTTTATAAGAGACATATTCATGCATTCAAAAACCCCATTTTTTTGTGGTGTGTAGCTTGTGGTATTATTATTTTCAATGCAATATTCCTTGCAATCATTATGAAACTCCAAGGTTGCAAACCTACCTCCATTATATGTTCTTAAACATTTGATTACCCTGTTAGTTTGTTTTCTCAACTAAAGCTTTAAATTGCTTAAATACACTAAAAACATTAAAAAAAATTCTTGAATAGTAGACCCATCCTTTAATGGGTTAATCATCTATAAACTTAACCAAATGCAATGATCCTCCATATGAAACTATGTGGGATGGACTCCACACACCGAAATGAATAGAGTCAATAATACCTTTACTTATATGATTTCTTACACTAAACTTTCATCTAATTTGTTTCTTAAAAACACAATGCTTTTAGAAATCCAAATCTAAATATTTTGAACCAAGAATTAACTCATGGTTTTTCAATACCTTTAACCCTTTCTTGCTCATTTGGACCAAATTTAGATGTCATAAACGAGTAGGATCTTCTATTATTCAAATTCTATAATTTATTGATTGATGTTTGCACTCCCTTGCAATACGTAAAGGTTCCTAGATTTTAGATCCTTCATTACAACTAAGGAATCCGTAGACATCTTAAGAGCTCCACCTTTACCCATGAACTTATAACTACAAGAATCTAATTCACTCACATAAATCAATTTTTTTAAGTTTCGGTACATGTATTACTTTTGTTATAATCCTTACTATACCATCAATTTTTTTTTTTCTTAATGCTACCAATCCCTTTAGTCTTATAAGAAACATTATCTCCTAAAAGAAAAACACTTTTGTCAAGGGTTTGGTAATAAGTAAACTATTTTATTATTTTTAGGAATCTAGTGTTTAGATCCTAAATAATAAGGGTTTAAAATAACAAGAAAATCTACTTTGATAAGTAAAAATATAGATTTTAACTGATAATTATACAAGAGAAATAGAAATTAACTTATCTAGATTCATACTAAAATAGAGGATTCTGAGGTTAGAAATTGAAGAGCAAGACTGAGACACTATGAGGAATATGAATCTAGCTTCTATTTTTTGATTGGATAGGAGCATAAAAAATAGGTTACCCTAGTGTCTGATGCTATAGTCCTTCTTATCCCTATTGTCTTGAGGATTTAAGATATTTGGGTTTTGTTCACCTCATCAATATGAGCCTATGTACCAAATTTCAAGGGATAGAATTCATCTAAGCTCACTATAGGTTTAGCTTAATCTTCAATACCTATATCCCTCTATACATGCAAATAGTGAATACATCAAAAATAAAAGGGAGAAAAATTTGGGTTAAGGGAAGAATGATCGCACGATCTAGAACTCTTATTGTCTTGACCATTGCCTACATTAACCTTCAAGTTAGGGTCTTAGATAAAATGTAGTTCTCCCTTAGGGAACATGCATAATCAACGTGCATCATAGATGCAAGAACAAATTTCACCTAGGCCCTTCCTTGATCAAGCATGCAAATCTATGTGTGATGCAATGAAGCTAAACTATACTATTGATTGATTTTTATTATGCCTAATGTGTCAAAATAGTAAGTGATAAATATAAAATACCTTGTGTAGTATTTTATATAGGAGACTCATTATTTTGAATTTGAGAGATTTATTTGCATTTTATCAATATTGACAAACTTAGGAATGAAGAAAATAAAAAGGGTAAGACTCATCTTGTAGAAGAAACTGACTATTTAGGCTCAAATTGGCTTTGGATAGGAGCACTAAAAACCAAACACCCTAGGTTTTAGTGCTATATTCCAATCCCAGTGATCCTATCTTATAGGATAGGGACTAGGGAAGTGGAATGAACATGGGAAACCTACCCTAGTTGAGATGGAATGACCATTTGAAAAGGTTAGTGTGACTCAAAATGGGTAAAAATGTGACTCAATCTTAGAACCAAACCCAAATGGATAAAACAAAAGACATGGCCAAATGTAAATAAAGCTAATATTCTCTAGTTGGAGTCTCCTATGAAAGAATTATGAAAATACATGATATATGTGGTTGATTGACCAATTTAGGGTGTATACATTTGCCCCCCTTTTAATATAGTGATGCAATGAAATGAAGTACTAGAGTAAAAGAAAGAAAGAAGATGTGTACCTAAATTTACTTATGTGGAGATAAGTGTGTTGAAAAAGGATCCAACTTCCTGGCTAGGGAAGTGGATAGAAAATTAAATAGTGCCTAGAGAAAGAAGGAATCCTTATAATAGATACCCCTTGTATTGAATATGAATTGTGCATAGAGAAATAAGGAACCCTTAAAATAGATTCCCCCTATACTGAATCTAAATGAAAAATGAGAAATGCTTAGAGGCACAAAACCAATGTCTACCCTATGTCCCACATAAACTCATGTAATCCAGAATGTGTGTATAGAATCTGTATGCTATGAAGATCAATATCTATCATGCCCCCACTCTGAATAATCTAAACTAGAAATGAAAAGTGCTAAGAGATCCAAAACTAATCTATGTTTTTTACCCCACACAAACTCCTAGGTCTGAGTAATGTTATGGACCAACAACTATAGATAATTGTACGGTCCAACCTGGTGAAAACCTAGTTATTCATGGGTGTAATCTAAAATCTATAATAAATGTGTAAGAATAAAATAGCATGTCTTTCCATTCCAATCTATATAATCTTGGATGATGAAGAACATGAACATTTGTGCCATGCCCCCAAATTTGGGATGTGAGTGATGCATCTGTATAGTATGGTAATCTATATAACTACATGTGAACTAATTTATTGTGTCATGTCCCATGTGTAAAATTAGAGATCAAAACAATGTGCTCTACATTATGCCTATAATTTGTTATCTAGTTTATACTGTGTCATGCTATATGAAGCGACACACACACACACACACACACACACACACACACACACACACACACACACACACACACACACACACACACACACACACACAAGACATGTAGTGATGTACATGCCCCCAAATTTGATAGCTAGTCTGAATCTATATCGAAGTCACTATGAATCCATATGATCTGAACCACTATATATCTAAGTAATCTATGTATCTGTAAATTGAAGGTATATC
>JARHVA010009302.1:195000-232500 GCA_037957365.1 Torreya grandis
ATGATATATTTGTGCCCCCTATGTGAATGCTATGATACCATTATTAACACATCTAGTAATGCGATCTCTAAATCTAAAACAATCATTATCTCTATGTCCACGTATATGATAGTAGTTACAAAAATGCTGATGTGGTTGTCTATGTAAGAGGCATGGATCATGTTGATGAGTAGAAGGTAATGTGTTTAACCTCTTATCTATTAGTTTTGATAATATGGTAGATGGGCTATCCTACTTTGAATCAAACTATAGTGGTATTTTGCTATTGTACTTTGTAGTGTAGACTGTAAGTTATTCTTTGGAAACTAGCTCTTTATTTTTGACTAGTTACTTTTTTAGTTGTGGTCTCCTATCTTTTCTAGGACATGGTGAATGTTGAGTACTAGGAGCTATAGTTTAAGATGTTTTTTTGTAATCTAGAGTGATCCGATCAACTAAATCTACCTCAATCAATCCTAAATTTTTTCCAAAGATAAAATTGTATAACACAAGTGTCTAAAAGAAGACTATGTCTGATATAGTAGATGCTCAAGTAGGGGTTGACAAAGCTCCTTAATAAAGGTATGTTGAATCTCTAGATCTATTGGTTTATATATCAATATTAACATGTGAGCCATGAATCTTAAGATATACTCACTAACTATCTCTTAAGAATTATGATGTAATGTGGCAAGTTTCTCATATGTAACATGAGGGCCCATGTTCATGATGTAATATCTAAGAAATGCCTCTTCTAAGTCCTCATATGTGTGGAATGAACCAATGGAGAGTAGATGAAAGAACTAATTTTTTTCTTCCACCACTAATATCTACTGAAATAACTTGAGTAGAATCAATGGGCTTACGTGAGATGGCAAAGCCTTTCAAAAAACCTGAAGGTGTACAAATGGATCTATAGCTCCATCAAAGTGAGTCAATAATGGTATCTAGAATTACTTAGGCAATGAAGATTTTATGAATGTCTTTAGAATAAGGTTACCATGTAGATCATTGGCATCCATCGAAGACTTGTAAGATTTTTTTTCCAAGGTAGGGAGATGTACTTGGTGTTGTAATTCACCAACTACATGCATCAAAAAGATGATCTCCTAAGATTGTACATTAGAATCTTGAAGTGGTTCATTTAATCATTGAATTTGATTGTTAATTTTAACCATGAGAATACTACATTTAGTAATTAGATCATAAAGAGGTGGTGTGCTCACTTGAACCTTGGGAGTAATGGTAACTTGGACCTTATTGGAGGGATGTGGGCTACCATTCAAGAGTGAGAATGGGGTTCTACTGTAGTTAGGGGTGGCTTGGTAGATTCATTGGTATCTTTATGTTTTAGTGAATCACATTCTAATTGAGTAAAAGATGTGTTATTAGCATTAACATGTGCATTATTTGAAATAGAATCATTCATAGAAGTAGAAATAACATTTGGAAGTGCATTATGTTTAAGAGGAGTGAGAGAAAAGTTAGAAACATGAGATGTATATTCTTCTTCACTATGTGCATAATTATAATCATCATTATTATATATGTAATATTGTTCATAATCACTCTCATTTTTATATTCATTGGCATGCTCACTATCATATTCATTATCACATCCATCATTGCTAGGGAGAGGTGCAATAGAATGATTTAATTCTTTTCGAATATGCATTAAATTATCATTTGAAATTGCAATATCATGTGCATCTATGTTATCCATGGATTAAAGACATGCACGAGAGAGAGAGAGAGAGAGAGAGAGAGAGAGAGAGAGAGAGAGATTATATTCACATGGAAACAAGTTATCACCAATAATAGGTTCACTTGGAAGTGCATGACTAATTTGTTCATTTGGTGCATTGTGCATAGGAGAATGAGGTGAGAATTATCTTATTTTTCAAAAGTATTTTCTTTATATGTAGGAATAAAATATATATGTTTGAGAAAAGAAGATGGATCTACTTTTTTTTTGCTATCATTTTCACATGTATCATCATATTCCTCATTATTATAATAGTAACTATCATCTTTGTAAATGAAATCATTTTCCACATTTTTAGCTAATGTGCCATTTTGTAAATTTCTCCAATCATTGTCATAATTATAAGAAAATTTTAGAAATATATATATATATATATATATATATATATATATATATATATATATATATATATATATATATATATTGGATGATAGGAAGGAATTGCCTTTGTGGCCATTTTATTTCTTTCAGTAAAGAGTATTTTAAAAAGTACTATGAAACAAATAAATGCACAAAGAACTACTATCACTGAAATTTTGAAATTACTTTTGATAATCCAAACAATTTGCAAAAAAATCAAATTATTTTTGTAAAAATTGTAAGGGAGGGGAATTTGAATTTTAATGACCTAGTATGGAAGTCTAAGTTTTTTAGCTAGGGTTTTAAAATTTTTGAAAATTATGCAATAATTTTAAATTCTAAAAAATATTTTAAACAAGAAAAATACAAAAAATTTAATACAAAATCATAATTTTAGAAATTAAATTTTTGGACAAGAAACTACTAATTTTGAAATTTCAAATTTATTTTTGACAAGGTAATTAATTTGCAAAAATTCCAAACTAGTTTTCTAAAATTTTCAAGGAGAAAAGCCTTGATGTTTGATGACCTAGTTTTGAAATCTAGGGTTTTAGAATTTTAAAAAAATATACAATAATTTTAATTTTTTTTAAAAATGGATATGAATAATACACAAAAATTGATACAAAAATCAAAATTTTGAGATTAAATTTTTTCACAAAAATATGAAGGAAAAACCATAAGTGTATCTATGGTTTTAGGTTTATTCAAGGTAAGTCAGGTTCACCAAATGTTTTATTATTTTTGGGAATCTAGTATTTACATCCTAAATAATAAGGTTCTAGAATGGTAGGAAAAAACTACTTTGATAGGAAAAAATATAGATTTTAACTAATAATTATATGAGATAAATATAAATTAACTTATCTTGATTCATACTAAAATGGAAGATTATGATGCTAGAAATTAAAGAGCAAGATTGAGACACTATTAGGAATCTGAATCTAGCTTCTATTTTTTAATTGGACAAGAGTGGTGGAAATATGACACCCTAGTTTTTGGTACTATAGTAATTCTCAATGCTATTGTCCTAATGATCTAACCTTTCTATGTTTTATTCGTTTGGTCAATATGATCTCGCATACCAAATTTCAAGGGCTGGAAGTCACTAGAGCTCATTGTAGATTTGTATTAATATTTGATACCTATATCCATCTACACACATTCAAAAAATGAATAAATCAAAAGTGAAAGGAGGAAAAAATTGGCTTAGGGGAAGAATGATCGCATGATCTAGAACCCCTACTATTCTATCTTCTACCTACATTAACCATCAAGCTATTGTCTTAGATCCAATGTATTTCTCCCTTTGGGAATGTGCATAATCAATATACATGATAGATGCAAGAATGAATTTCACCAAGACCCTTCTTTGATCAAGCATGTAAGTCTATGTGTGATTTAGAGAAGTTGAGCTATACTATTGATTCATTTTTATTATGTCTAATGTGCCAAAATAATAAGTGCCAGATATAAAATGCCTTATGTAGTCCTTTATATAACAGACTCATTATTTTGAATTTGGGAGCTTTATTTGTATTTGGTCAACATTGGAAAACTTAGGAATGAAGAAAATAAAAGGGGTAAGACTCATATTATAGAAGAAACTAACCATTTATACTCAAATTGGCTTTAGATAGGATTACTAGAAACTGGGCAACTTGGGTTTCAACATTGTAGTCCAATCGCAGTACTCATGTCCTATAGGCTTAGAACTAGGGGGGATGGAATGAACATGGGAAGCCTAATCTGGTTAAGGTGTAATGACCATTTGAAAGGCTCAAGATGACTAGGAATGGGTAAAAAGGTGACTCAATATTATAAACAAACCCAAATGGATAAAATGAAAGACATGGCCAAATGTGAACAAAACTAATATTCCCCAATCAGAGTCTCAGGTGAAAGGACTGTGAAGAGACATGATATGTGTGGTTGCTTGACTAATTTAGGGTGTATAAAAAAACTAACTCCTATTCAAAAACATGTGATGTGTAGCACCAAAATTCAATAAAAATTAATTTTGATGAGAGGAAATATTAAAAAATAATAAAACATCGTCACTCATACCTTCACTTATTTATCCCTAATTCACTTATTTGGTGGATTCTTCCTTATTCCCACATTCTTTAATTTTCCAAAAAAAATTCTTAAGATGTCTTGATTTACAAAATCGCCAACACTTTGTCTTACTCTTCTTGGCTTTTGACTTAGATTTATATATGCCTCTGGAGCTTTTTCCTCTTTTTCTAGATATTCCACTAGTAAGCACAGATTGAGGATTAGAAGTCTCTAGACTAGATTTTCTCCTCATCTCATCATCTAACAATGCTTCCACAATAGAATCATAGTCAATATTATTAGTAGTATTTAAGCTAATGTAAGTTACTATATGTTCCCAAGAATCCAACAATGTACAAAACAAGGAGATTGCATTATCTGCTTTGTCCACTTTCACACCAATACTACACAACTAGTATTACAAACTATTGAAAATATTTAAAAGATCAATAATTTTCATAAATTATTTCATTCATAATATACATAGATACCCCTTCAAATAAATATGATTTATTACAAATTTCTTAATGTAAAGGCCTTCTAATCTATCCATAAGCCCATCATAATCTTTTCTGCAACTATGTTGAAAAGAATCTCATATGATAAACATAATTGTACTGTATTAAGATATTTTGTAACTAGTTCTTCTCAGTCATTATCATTCATCATCATAAGTTTCCTTTCCTTTCCATCTAGGACTTTGTGCATCCATTGTTTCACTAACACATCATGTGCTTTGAGTTTACACAACTCAAATTTGTTCTTGTCATTAAACTTCTCCATCTCAAACATTACATTTGTAACTTTTGACATTTAATGCTATAGAAAACAACACAAAATATAGATCACAATTTTTATAGAATATGATTAACCTCACTCTAAAACCAATTTTTATGAAACCACGCACTCTACAACTATGTAAAATTAATAGAATACAATTACAAATATAAGTAGACAAACAAATCATCAACATGCATAAGAAGAAACACATGATTTATTAACATCCATAGTGCAATATATAAAAATTTATTAATTCCAAGATGAACAAATTATATATGAACTCACTATGTAGATTACATGTAAACTCCACAAATATAAATACACCAAATTTCCAAATCACTATTAGGATTACTCCTCCTCTAAATAGAGTATAAAAATTCCATTAGGACTTTCTTTATAAAAATAAAATCCAAGATAAATAATCTTCTTATAAATAGTGGTTTTCTCCCCCTTGGCCCCCCTACAATAGTAGTGGGGGGAGGCATTTCCCCCCACACCCCCTATCGAAGAGTGGGATATAAACTGCACTGCAAAAAGATCCAAAATTTAACTTATTTGTCACATATATAAAAATGAATTACAATGTTAATATATGTTATTACTTATAATGATTATATCTATAAATAAAGTTTCATGTTTTTTACATTAGTTTATGTTACTTATTTCTGGATCATTGTGCACCATTTTGTGTAGGCTAATTTTTTCATGTGTTGTTTTACTAAAATTTGGGACATGAATTTATTCAGTTAGATTCATGGGACTTGAATCTAGTTTCCTATTTTTTATTTTGGAAATTTATAATAAATGAATAAAATATAATTTTTTTATTAGATTGGTAAAAAAATACCTTTTGAAAGGCCCTATATCCTTATACAATGGAGGGATATAAAAAATCAAATGGTTAACCTCTAATGGGACACCTCTACTAGCAGTAGGGAAATGGGTGGCAATATCCCCACTCAACAAGATCTTCCACCAAAAACAAACTAAAACAAATTGAATCACACACTTACCAGGAAACTTCTATGAAGTTTCTACCCAACTTATCTAGGTGACCTAACCTCTTTTTCACTAATATTCTAAATTTCATCATGGGGTCCCCCTGAATGGAGAGATATATAAGAAGAATGGACCTTTTCTTTTCTTTCTTTTTTTCTTTTTTTTAACCAATGACCATCCTTCCTTGTTTTGGGGTTAAAGGCCTAGAGAGACATTCTCAATTGGGGTGTGGGACTGTGATTTATCTTTCACTATTATCCCTGCAATAGTATCTACCCTATATGAGTCCAATTTTAAGATCTCATTTGAGGGGGAGGTTGGGATTAGTACAACCTTCCTTGGAGAGATAAGATCAACCAACAATTCATCTTCAGAGTGTAAAAAGCTTTTGTGATCCTTATTTGAAGTAGGGTAACCAGGAGCTTAAGAAGAAGAAGAGATAGAGTCCTTGCTGTCAATGGCCCACTCTTTATTTACAACCAATACCATTAGGTTTTTGGGGATCAAGTCTTTCCACCAAGAAGAGTCTTTCCTTTTCTTGAGGAGGCTACAATTTTTGGTCAGGTGTCAAATGCCAAAATAGCTATAGCAGTGAATCATAATCCTTCATAGTCAATGGATTGAGACTAGGTGAACTTTCCAACCTTCAAGGTGATTTTTTTGGAGGATTCTTAGAAGTATCAATGTTCACCAAAATATTATAAAAAGTAGTGATGAAGAACTTATTAGCATTTAGATGCATGCGTAAAAACCTACCTAGATAACTACCAATATCCCTCAAGCTAGATTCCATCCAAAATTGAAGTGGAAGATTAGGTAGATGAACCTAGATAGGTTTAATATGCATAGGTTCATTGAGGTGATTGAAATTGTGGGACCAAGGTTTCATTAGCAAGGGGTGTTGATTCAAGCTCCAGAATTGATCCTCAATTTCTCCCTTATCCTCGATATTATGAAAAACAAAAATAAAATAGCATTTAGCACAAGGGTAAATATCAATCTTACCTAAGAGAAGGGGTTTCCATTACTATGAGATCCACATATTAATATCCTAGATATTTGGATAGTAATCAATAAATCTATAGATTAAACCCCTGATAGAGAAATATTCCTCTGATTTGAGAACCTCCCTAGTTTCTTCTTCACTAAAGTTAACATAAGTACAAAATAAGTAGGAGTGAGAGGTTCAAGAATTGATTTAGAATTTGAGTGAGAGACTACATCAATGAAAGAGGTGGGCTTTCATTTCATTTAGACCTCTACTTCCATCACCATAACATCCCAGCTAGTTGGGGCTCGATTACTAGGGTTTGAAACCATTGAAGCTACTGACATCTTTTTTCCCAATGGAAGGAATAGATCCTTGTTTCTAGCAATTGGGGGCTAAAGAAGACTACAAAGACTTTAAAATAGGCTTGAAATTAATGGCACTTAGTAGCACCGATGCAGTAGGTTGTGCCCCACATGAGCCTGCATGAACTAAATGGCCACCATTTTCTAGCTACAAAGGAATGAGTAGTCATTGGTTTGACCCTTCCACCATAGAGAAGGTAGGAATAACCTATGGGACATGGGCATCTTTCATTGGAGGTACCAACACGGATGGATCCTATACGATCAAACTAGGGACATGTGAGTTTGAATTATTGGTGGAGTGAGAAAAGATAGAGTCATTCATCAAAGACTTATTTCCCATAGTTGGAAGTAGCGACAGTGGTTGTTGGGGCTGGAGTAAAAGGAAGGAACTTCCATACTGATGAGATTTACAATGGGTGGGAGATTGAGAGCCTCCATTTGAATTTACAACAAGTGGGAGATTGTTGAGATCACTACAAGCCATGGTAAATGGGGAAGATAACATCATAATTTTGATTTATTATTAACTCCCTCATTTAATTACATCTCTAACTTCATTTATATATAAATTGAGATAACATTATTAAATATTTTATACCAGTATCAAATTTATTGATAATTTGTTGTATTTGGTGAGTGTTTTTAGTTGGGTTTTCTAATAATGAGAATGGTTGAGGCTTTACTCCACACAAAAACCCAAAGATAAAATGGGCAGGTACTGGCATTTTGATTGGGGTGTAAATTTTGCACTTATAATTTTATTTTATTTTTAGTTTTAAAAGTGTAATAAAACTCATATTTTAATAAAAAAATTGTTTTTAGTTTTATACATCATATAAAGGAGTCAAATAATTTTATTTATGAAATAAAAAAATATATTGTAGTTGTCCATTATTACTATGCGAATATTTATTTTGGGTTACTAAAGTAGTTAAATGTTTGTATTGTTTCCTACTAGTACCTTTTTTAAAAGAAAGAAAGAAAGAAAGAAAGAAAGAAACTATAAAATATCACAAGATAACAATCGTAAGTCGATGATTTTCAAAATACATTTTCACATCAATATGTAGATATAGTTCAATTTATTACTAAATTTAATATAAACAGAGATTGATCAAACTCCTTTTTCCAATCCAAAAGTTCCATTTTTCATTTTCTAATTTCTTCTAAAAATCAAAAATATTGGAGTGATGTATCATAAATCATTAAAACAAAAAAAAAATTGTCTCTATTCCATCCAAAAGATAATTTTTTTAATTCTCCAATTTCTTCTAAGGCTCAAAAATATTTAACCGATGTATGTAAATAACTAAAACAAAAAAAGTGTTGTATATTCCATAATGTTTATGAAAAATTTTGTGTTTATCTTAGATAGGGACTATAAAATTTACTATGCATTAAATTTTTTGTTAATACCTATTGCATAAGTTATATGCACAAAATATTTGTTAAACTCTTTTGTATAAGTATTTACTATAATCAATTCTTATTAATTTGTATTAAAAAATATGTAATGCAATTTTTATTAAAAAAATCAATTTTTAACATTATATTTATAAAATATATTGTATTTTTAAAAACTTTTAAAAATAGAAAAAAATAATTTTTTAGTTTCTTATTAGCTAGAGAATAATGATAAGACTATTTTTTGAGTAAATTTAAATAATTGTCAGATTAAAAAATAGAAAAAAAAATATATCTATCAAATTCATTAACTTTTTTTGACACATTCTTTCTTTAATTTATTTAAAAATTTATTTTAGGTTGCACGCATTAAATTGTCATCATAACTCCCACATTAAATCAAATATTAAAAAAATATTAACTAATATGAATGTATTCAATTGCCTCTACAATTTTTGAAAGTAGAAGCTTTTATAAAAAAAATTGGAATTTTTATGAATCAATAATCCATGTTGATTACTTTGCTAATTTATCCCATATTACTTGGTCTTGCCATGTCCCCTTTACATGTGGTCTTTCATGTTAGATTCTCAAAAGGTGTTCTTTTTGTTTTGTTGTGTTTCTATTGTATCTTTGAGAATAGGTTTTTTTTTTCTTTAATAATGACCTTGTGATATATATATATATATATATATATATATATATATATATATATATATATATATATATATGACAAGTGTTAATTTTTAAACATAGGCACTAATTATTTTTTAATAAAAAATGGCCAAAATTTATTAAGTGTCTCATATGTATGTGGAGATCCCTGTTGGTCCCTTCCAATGCGAATTTTTTTGTTTTATGTATATTTATAGCTTTGATCAAGTTGATTTTGTGTAGGGATTATAGGAGGAGAAATGATATGCTTTTATTGCTTTTTATTTTTACTACTACATATCTAGTGAGGAGAGGGAACACGATCTCATAAATTTCTTTTGAAGGAGTGAGGGTATATGAGGATTCAAACTCTATGATAACACCATTGTAATGTAAAATGATCTATTTGGATATTTTTGTTTACATATTTTAAATGACTCGTGTTTCTTATTGTGATCATCAGTTTAATTATAAAATGGTGATTGTAAAGTTGGGTTTAGGTATTTAATTACCCTTGGAAACTGCATGTATGCATTAATTTATTCATTCCACCTTTACATTGTGATTTCTCTTTATTATTTCTAGTGGAATGATCATAAAGTGTATTCTTTCACATGTTATCCATTTATCTTTTGATATATCTAATCAAACACAAGTCTTCTTCTTATTAATCACAAGGTTACAAAATTTATGTGGTATCTTTTAACTTTAAAATGGATTTCATTTTACATCCATTTGGATATGTATGTTTAACTATCTTCTTGAATTATTTCCTTTTTCATCCATGACTTTCCATGTTACATCAATTGTGTCTACATGGAAAAATATAAGTGACATATCCTAGAATGAGATATCAAGTCTTCCATTTATCTTGGTCAATAAGGGTGATAAACATGGCCACTTTTAATAGGATGACAATCACACATTTTAGGAAGAACTTTTTTCAAGTTTCCAATGGTCTGATGCATTCAATATTTAAATCTATTTTATAATTCCACATATAAAATTTATGTTTTTTAAATGTAAATATACAAACCATGATTTAAAAAACATTAATATAAACATACATAATATTTTTATAAATTTTTCAAATAGAATCAAAAAAATATATAGCATGGCTTTCTTTCAATAAACACATAGAATAGAAAACATATTTTAAATCTCTATGAAAACAAAAATATCACTTGAATAATGTAGATTAAAAAAATGGCACCTAACCATCCAAATGTAAATGGAACCTCCACCAATTTTCTATTTTATATGATTCATTTTATAATATGTCTAGGATCACTCAACAGAAAGTCCTCAAAACTTTATTTTTATAAAATAGTCTATTTTTAATAATACCTTTGTATAATTCTCAAAACTTTATTTTTATAAAATGATCATAAAGTGTATGATTTCACATGTTATCCATTTGTCTTTTGATCTATCCAATCAAACTCAAACACAATTCTTCTTCTTATTGATCATAGGGTTACAAAATTGATATAGTATCTTTTAACTTTAAATGGATTTCATTTTCAATCCATTTGGATATGTATGTTTAACTATCTTCTTGAATTATTTCCTTTTTCATCCATGACATTCCATGTTACATCAATTATGTCTACATGTAAAAATATTAATTTTGTATCCTAGCATGAGATATCAAGTCTTCCATTTACCTTGGTCAATAAGGGTGATAAACATGGCCACTTTAAATAAGATCACAATCACATATTTTAGGGAGAACATTTTTCACGTTTCCAATGGTCTGATGCATTCAATATTTAAATCTATTTTATAATTCCACATACATAATTTATGTTTTTTAAATGTAAATATATAAAGCATGATTTAAAAAATATTAATAAAAATATACATAATATTTTTATAAATTTTTCAATACAAAATCAAAAATATATATACGATAAAAAAAGGAACGCATGGCTTTCTTTCAATAAACACATTGAAGAGAAAACATATTTTAAATCTCTATAAAAACAAAAATATCACTTGAATAATGTAGATTAAGAAAATGACACCTAACCATCCAAATGTACATGGAACGTCCACTGATTTGCTATATTATATAATTTATTTTATAATATGTCTAGCTTCACTCAACAGAAATTCCTCAAAACTTTATTTTTATAAAATGGTCTATTTTTAATAATACCTTTGTATGGCCCTCAAAACTTTATTTTTATAAATTGCTCATAAAGTGTATGCTTTCACGTGTTATCCATTTGTCTTTTGATCTATCCAATCAAACTCAAACACAGGTCTTCTTCTTATCGACCATAGGGTTACAAAATTGATGTGGTATCCTTTAAATTTAAAATGGATTTCATTTTTCATCCATTTGGATATGTATGCTTAATTATCTTCTTTAATTATTTCCTTTTTCATCATGACATTCCATGTTACATGAATTGTGTCTACATGGAAAAATATAAATGATGTATTGTAGCAAGAGATATCAAGTCTTCCATTTCCCTTGGTCAATGAGGGTGATAAATATGGCCACTTTTAATAGGATCACAATCACATATTTTAGGGAGACCTTTTTTCAACTTTCCAATGGTCTGACACATTCAATATTTAAATCTATTTTATATTCCACATATATAATATTTTTTTAAATGTAAATATACAAACCATGATTTAAAATATATTAAAAAAAAAATACATAATATTTTTATAAAAAATTTAATATACAATCATAAAAATATATACAATAAAAAAAGGAATATATGGCTTTCTTTCAATAAACATATAAACTAAAAAACATATTTTAAATCTTTATGAAAACAAAAATATCACTTGAATAATTTAGATTAAAAAAATGACCCTTGACCATCCAAATAAACATGAAACCTTCATGGATTTACTATTTTATATAATTCATTTTATAATATGTCTAGGTTCACTCAAGAAAAATTCCTATAAAATGGTTTATTTTTAATAATATTTTTTTGTATCATTATGATTTCCTGTCTAAATTCTCATCAATGTTATGTTGATGTAGCATTTATCAAATGGTTGTGTAATGTGTTCATATTATTTTATAAATAGTTATTCCCATTTTTCCCTATTGTGAGGAATTTAACATAAGATTTTGACATGTAGATGTCATTGCAAATATTTTGTTCATGAAGGTCTTTATGTCTCTTCAACACCTTTCCAATTTTTGTCATGGCAAATAGCATAGGTTTGACATTTTTAATTCTCTATATTCACACTATTTTGTTAGAAATGTTTTCACTATATTGTGTAGATGTCATGAGTCATATTTCTCTTGGTGAAGATTTTATTATATATTTCTTTATTTTTAAAATATTTTTTACTTATGAACATTTATTTTAAATGTTGAAATTCTTTTTCAATATAACTTTTATTTTTAATTTTTATTATCTTAGTGATAATGAATTTGAGGAAAAAATCTCTTTGGAACTATTATTTTTAGGAAAGGCATAGAACCATCCAAACCTAATTTATTTATGAAATTGTTGTTGTTAAATTTGTTGATGAGGTGACCTTTAAAAAATCAAGAGAATCATTGTTGCTTATATTAAGAGAACATCACAAAATAAAAATTGTGTAATTGCACATTTTATCTTTCCATTTGTGTATGTTGCTTATTGATGAATTATCTTCACTAATATATTAAATATAGTAACAAAAATATTTTTAAATAATATTATTATTTTATTTTTTGTTCATGTCATTATCATTATTAATTTAAAATTTAATTTACATGATGGCAACCTAAAATTTTGATTTTATTTTTATTGGTTGTGCTATAATTTTTATTCAAAACTATATCTATCATGGTAATTATAAGACTTTTCAAATTTAATGGCTCTTATTTACTAACAATTGTCATTTTCCTATATATCATAAAGTTTTAAAGTTCAATTAATATTTAAATTATCCTTCACATTATCTAAGTTTGAAGTATTTTTGTATTTCCCAAGTCTAAAGCCTTATTCACATAGCCTAATCAGCTGGCCAATTCCACATTTATATAAGTTACTTGACCCACTTATCTTAATTATATTGATTTCATAATGTCCTAGGTTTATAAACCAATAAAAACTAAAAAAAAACCTATCTTATGACCTCGTGACTTTAAGAGTTTATGTATCTCCACATTTCTAATCTTAAAACTACATGTTTTAAAGTATATTAACCCTCATAACTTTATTAATTATATTTTAACTAAAAAATAAAATATAAATCTATTTGATTTATATGTTGGAATTAATATTTTAATAGTTATACATACTTATTTATAACCACATCAAATATAAAAAACCACATATGAACCTATGACTTTATGAGATCGTAATGTGTACCCCACTATGAACCTAAAGTTCACTAAGCATTTTTGGCACCTTTAATATTTCCTAAATTGCTTGGGGTCCTTTTTAAATTATGGCCCTAACCAAAAATATGTTGAATCCCTAACCTCCCCAAAACATAAGAGACCACCCCATGACCCTATTACTCTGGAATCATATATATTTGTTGTGTCCCCTTTAAGATGCAAATGATTTAAGTTGTCCCACGATGTTTTAACTCAGATATTTCATGGATCATCCACTTATCTCCTCTATATCCATAAGATTTTTTTATTCAATTTAACTTTTTCCCCATGCCTAGTTGATGTATCATAATTGGGATGATTTTGGAGAGATGTTAACATCAAGGTTTGAAGACAAGAGTGATCACACATCACTCATGCATTAGCTCAGTGTGATTCAAAGGTGTCCTAAGGAGATAATGCATGATTTTAATGATAAATTACAAATTAATTAGCATAGGTTTCCTCCTCCCATGATACCACTTGTTAGATTTATGTTTCCTACATATTTTATGGATATTGGTATTGACATAGACATAATGTTGTAATCCATGGGTGGCTACCCCTTACCTGAAGCTTATGACCTTATCATTAGAGTTGAGAATGGCCTCATAAAATCTAAGAAGTTGCTTCCAAAATTTAAAATAGTAGGCTACATTTGAAAGGCTTATTTTCACTAAGCCAATCCAACTTCGGGTTTCATTTTTGTCTTTACCAATGAAAATGCATCATGTTTCTCTTCTTATCTTTTATTGGTTCATGTGGATGTACATCTTGTAATTATTATCACTTCCTTAATTTTATTTTTTGTCTACTTACTTTAACTATTCTCATTACATCCTTAACCATGTTCACATTTCATCTCCATGATCATAAACAACAAATATCAAATGATAAATGCAACATTGTAAACTACATCCATGAAACATATCATATATCTATCTTTGGTCAAAACACCATGAAATCTCATCACATCACATCATAGCATAAACATCATCCTATATATCTACCATTAAAACATCATGAGAAAATATATCATGTCATAAATAACCTTACTTACACCATTCATCATCATGAACATAAACAAAATCAATGATCAAAACATTGTGAACCACATCATATGTCATCTACCTATCTATCCATTAACCATCACATCACAACAATTTATATTATAACATCAACATAACCATAAATAAAGTCATTATGATTCAATCATAATATGAAATATATCCATCCATAACACATCCTCTCATATCCATGATCAAAATTAGAGCATCATAACCATCTTTTAAAACATCATGTGCCTAAGCTGCTAAGTGAACATCTCATAAAGCACATGCATGAAACTATAGACCATCAATGATAAACATGAACATAAATATCCATATTAGCATGTAAACAAAGAACCATAAACATACACCATAAACCATACATCATCATCATATACATCATGTCATCATAAATAATACATGTAACAATGTATAACCTCTCTCTCAAAATATGTTCATCTCACTACATTAGCATGCAGGCCAGTATCAAAATAATGTACACCTATCTCTACCAACATATCAAAACACATATAAATCATGCTCTTGGGGTATGACCACTACTGGCCCCACCTATACCTACACCTACATTCCCATCTGGTGGTGGCCCCCCTGGTGTCCCTACCTAGCCCATTGTCCTAGGGTAGCCACCAAAGGACCCCCTACCAAATTGGCCTTATACTCCCTATAGCTCAATATTGTAGGCCATTGTGCCAACACCATCACCTTGTAATACCTCAAATCCTCAATAGTGGCTAGATACCATGTCCTCAGCACTGTGTCAGGTGGTTTTCCTACTGCTACTATGGTTGATCCTGCCCCTCTATCAAAGAATATCTCTCTAGAGTTATTGAAACAAGAGATGCCCTCATTGAATCATACTCACTTGTTAATGTCACAACTTGACCCTGTAAGGTGACAACATAAGCCTACAAGGTGGCCACATATCCCTATAATATTATGATTTGGGCCTATGTTATTACCAGTGCCACTTCCACCTAACCACCCTATACTAGTGCCCCTTCAAGGTCCACATCCATGGGTTGTTGGCCCCCATTTCCCATCCAAAATAAATAACTATATATCAAGCATGGTACTAAGCTGCATATCCATCTACCACACCAACATCATCAATGGGAGATCTCACTGGCAACTCCTCATGGTCTAAGACAACCTCCTTTGGTTACAACTCCAAGAGTAACAACTCAACATCTTCCCTCCTGTATCAAGGGAAATATGAAAGGATCCCCTATGTCAATCTAAACTACCTCTGTATCTTGTCAATCTAAGCAAGCACTGCATGGATTTGTGATGAAAATTTTATTAAAAGAGTAGGCTACATTTGGTTTTAATATATCTTGATGATAACTATGGCCACTCTATGCATTTATCATTGCTTGTTCATAAATATTATTATGGCATGTTCATTTCATTGTGTAGGTGTAATGAAAAGGAAAATAAAATGGTATTTTGGTTATTTATCTCAAAAAATAGTTTACTTTTTAATTATAATTACATTTATTTAATGTGTTTTATATTTATTATTTAAATAGTCATCATTCGAATAATTTATTTATTATAATAATTAAAAGGTAAGGATTTCACATGACACAAATATCTTTTATTTGTTAATAAAAGGAAAAAAGGTAAATATAATCAATGAGTTTGAGTTATAAGATAAAAACTTTAAAATCATAAATTATATTAATCATTTTTTTTTAAATTAACAAATACATCATTTTTAATATAATTTTATTTATCTATCAATTTTTTTTTATTTTAATATATTTATTATGAAATGAAATATATTTTAATTTTCATTTAATTTATTTCACAAATAATTAATTAAATAGTATTTTTTTAGATTTAATATTCATTTGTGATTTAATTATTACCTAAATGATTTCGGTTAATAATCATTATCTAAACTAGATTTTAGGTGAGAAGGAACACAATCTTTATTTAATAACCCCATACTAATTACAAGAAATAAATAAATATCCCCCAAAAAAATGATGGTGCTTACAAACAATTAAAATCAAAGAATCAAATTCAATATAAAAAAAGGTCTGATATGAAATAAATAAATTATTTAGGAAAGAAAAATAACTTACCATTTCCATTTAGCTTCATAATGCACATGAGTTTTGTACAAGTTTTCAAAAATTCTATAACATGTGGATTTGAAGCTAAACCTCTTGCCTAACTTAATACTTACATAATACTGGAAAAATGAAAAATGTAGATTTATAATTATGATAAACAATTAATTCAATAGATTCAAGTAACATTATTGAATTGTGATATACCTTATCTTTAACTCTCTTTTTTGTCTCTTAAATTAGAGTTTTCAACTCCAGTCACTTAGTTGTAAATTACACAACTATTTGATATATATTGTGTAAATGTCTTCAGAATTTAGTTGGTACAACTTTAGGATAAATAATTGGCTTATTAATTAAGACTCTTATTTATTTAGTTCTTCTTCTAAAATAAACTCCTCCAACACTTGTGACCTATACATTTTGAATTTCTATTTATTTCTCAATAAATTTTGACTTCAATGTTTGGGTGAAAAGAAAAAATATAAATATATACTCAATCTTACTTCAGAATCTTGTGTATTTTTAAAATAGAAGATTGTTTAGCCTTACAATAAATTTTCCTAAATTTCTTGAAATATTCAACCCTCTATTTGAACAACATTACATATTAAATGATATGATAAACATTCTATCCCCAATTGGTTTATGTGGTAGCCCTCTTGTTTTTGTTAACATGGCAAAAAATATTTTAAGGACACAAATATTTAAGGACCAACAACAAATCCACATTATTCGAATATGGGGAATGAAGGGAACAAATTTAATTTTCCACCTTAGATGGTGTAGTTTTGATTTTACCTTAAAGATATCCATTATTTTTTATAGGTATTGATAGAAGAAAATTATTATATGTAATTTTAATGTTTTATTATTTGACATTATGAAACAATTAATGTAATGAAATGTATTTAGTTTTATAAAATTAATGTAATGAAATGTATTAAGAAATGTAATGAAAATCCATGTATTCAATTTGCTTATGTAATGTAATTAAATTTTTTTGTTATATACCATTCAAATTGTAAATGGATTATAAGGTTTATGAGTGTCAATAAACTTTTAGCTAAAAGTGAATGCCCCATTGTTGTTCTTTGCTTTTAACTTTGAAATTTGTCATCATTACTTGTAGATAACTAACATCAACAACAAGAATAAATAATAGAAGCAATAAAGAGTTGACCACTAAAAAATTCATGAACATTGAAAAAAATTGTACAATCATTACAAACATTGCAAACATATATTGTGCTAATAAACACAATGAAAATAAACTAAATATTCGTAAACATAACAAGTGTCAAGAAACAAATGTTTGTAAAAATTTTTTTGAATTGAGCATCCCAACAAACATTCATCCTTTAGTGAAATTCAAATTCTATAAAAATCAAGAATGCAAAAATATAGCAATTAACAATACAATAGAAAACCAATCAAAAATAGAAATAAAAAAATATTAATAACATGTCACAACAACATATCAATAATACGACATCATATCAATAAGACAACAACATAATAGAAAATGTGAAGGAATATCATAGCACCATATCATTAACAATCAACAAATTAAATATAAGTAATTGACAATATAATGGAACGCATATCATCAATAACTATGGGAAACACAATTGTAATGTTGAAAATATGAATGAAAAATACCACAACATGAAATCACAAAAAACTATTAAAATCACACCAACATGATTTTATAGAAGTATTTTGTTTGATACATCCAGCTCTACATGTACTAGTATGTTATTGAAATTCTTAATTTTAAATAAAGACATTAGCATTCACTAGTATGTGAATGAAAACAACATTTTGATAAAAATACAATAACATTTTCTAGTATGTGAACGAAAATGTTTATGGCTTCCATTCACATACCAATATACAATCAGTCTTCCATCCCAAGTTGAAATCTTTTTCCAACCAAACATGCATTTGTGTGTATAATAATAATTGTCTAGTCTTCCATACCAAGTTTAAATATTTTTCAATCCAAACAAGTATTTTTATGTAAGAATGCATTGTGGGTGTTTGCACAAGCCATAAAAGTTGGAGGTAGCCTAATATAGAAATGTGTCACTGATACAATTAACAAAACAATGTGAATGGAAACATATCAACAACACATATGGAAAATAATATTTGTTTTTTTCTAAATGTTAATGAATAACACAACATTAATTAATGGGAACATATCAATAAATTTTAGTGTTTCGATTCACATAAAAAAATGTTTAGTAATTTATCAACAATAGCTATGGAAAAGAATATTTATAGTTTTGAAAATGTGAATGAATAACACAACATTAATTGACAGGAACATATCAATAACATATTATTAAAAAAAAATCATCAAAGTATTTGGTTTGATACATGTGAGTCAACATTTACTAGAATGGGAATGAAAGTATAAATTTTGATTAAAAAATATTAATGTTTGCTCATATTTTAATGGAGACCTACAGGACTTTCACCCAAATACCATTAAATGTTAATTATTTTAACACATGTTATGTAGGGAAATGGAAATGAGACATAAATATTTAACACATACCGACATGCATTGAGAAAATGTACATGGCTTCCATTACAGTTAACTTGTAGGAAACACACCTACGCATAACATTTCATTTGTTTATTTTTTTATGTTATACAGAGAAACGTTGGTTAGTGACATGGAAGGCGGCATTAACTTACCACATTAATTGAGCAAACCCTACTAAAACATTTCAAAAATGGCACTGACTTTGACAATAATGAGCCACACATCTTCCAACTTGTCACTTTGAATTAGATGTGAAGGCACACAAAACACCATGAACATAGTAGGCATGACAAATAATAATAGAGACATAAAAATAAAAAAGAACATAATTATGGGCTCAGTTACAACACATATGTGTGTAACATTTCATCACCCCATTTATATGCCACTAAATGTTGAGTAAGATGTCAAGGCACATAATAATAATAATAATAATAATAATAATAATAATAATAATAATAATAATAATAATAATAATAATAATAATAATAATAATAATTCCATTCTACCAAAAGAAATTCTCTATAAAGTGTGGCATGCTCAAGAAATTTTAGGGAGGTTCTTAAAAATGTCTCTCCATGCCTTTTCATATCCTTCCTCCTCCCAAACAGCCATGGAATCTTCCATCCCAACTTCAAAATTCTTTCCATCCAAACATGCATTTACTCCATTAAAAAACCACTAAATGTTTACTTAGATGTGAAGGAACACAAAAAATTAATGAATATAGAAGGCACAATAACAATAATAGCCACTTGAGAATAAAAAGAACATTGGTATGGGTTAGGTTACATGCAACACACATGTGTGTAGTGTTTCATCCCTTCATTAACATGCCACTAAATGTTTAATCAGATACAAAGACATGCAAATCAAACCATGAACATAGAAGACACAATAATAATAACCACCAAATGAAAATAGAAAGAACACTATTGTGGATTCAGTTACAGGGAACACACCCGTGCAAAACATTTCATTCCTCTATTTTACTAATAAAAATCCTCTATGAAACATTGCATAGTTGACAACTTTTGAGTAGGTTCCATTGGTCTTTGCGGGATGGAGGTTAATGAAAAGGTACGGAAAGATGTTTGTTGGTGGAATGCATGTCGATAATTACTTGGCACATTAATGAAGCGAAGCCCACCAAACCATATGTAAAATGGTGTTGCACTTGATATTAATGAGCCATGCATCTTTCAAAATGACCCTTCATTTTATATTAATGATCCCGATGTAGAAAAAAATAAGGCCAACCTTCGAGAGGCCATAACTTTTGAACTATAGCTCCATTTGAGCTCTTCCACATGCCAAAACAACCATTTCAAAAAATTTGTTGTTGTCCTAGGCAGTTGTACCTGCCTAGGGATGTTTTCGATTTTTTTTAAGGCCATATGTGATCATATGACGGATGTCAACTTTAGTTGAATTTCATCTGATAAGTTAATTTTAGCAGTTAGGATATTTCAGGGGATTTTTAGAACTTTGCACGCTTGCATACGAAACTTACTAGAAATAGCCATTGCTAAAAATATACAATTTCTTTTAGATTTTAGGTTTTTTCAAATTTTGCATGAAAACTCTAATTTCGGAGTTGAGGCATATTTAGGCATGGTTAGGATTTGTAATTATTTCAATCATTCAATACAAATCAATTTTGAATATTGTTTTAAGATCTTGCCCTATTAGTAATTTATTTGTTTTGATAAATTTTGGCTTCATTAGACCCATTTAATTTCAACTCATGTCTTACATCACAAAATTTTAAGTCAATGATAAAATAATGTGTTCATTTAAAAATTATTATTGATAATTTTATATAAATTAATTGATTCTTTTGGTCTCAATAATAAATTGTATAAAAAAGACAAAAATCGATATGTCGATAAAAAATATCATTGTACAACTACCCACAACACAAATTTTCCACTCGAACAACCTATTTAAATTGTAAAATAATATATTTTAAACTAAGAAATAATATAATATAAAAAACATGAAACCCAAAGTTAAAAGTTCTAAAGAGTGGTCCCTTTCACCTAATATTCTCTGGATATTTTTTTCTTTTTTATTTTGCCATCATTTAAGAGGGAAGGAAATTCCCAAAGACCAACTGTTCATATTAAACCGCCACACGTACTTTTATTTTAATGTTTTTTTGCTTATTGAATATAACGATGGCTTTATAATTTAGAAAAAATTAAATATATTTTTGAAATGTATCTTGGGCTTTGGCTTAAAAAAAAAAGTATTTTTAACACATTGGAGTTGAAAAGTAATCATGGTCGGTGTCATATCAATTTTCTTGTTTTATATAACCGGCAGCACGTCCTCACATGATGGAAAATATGAAGAAATAAAATATAAATTTACTGTGGAAATAATATTCCGTTACATTCTTTTGACTTTAGTTTCTGTTACTTATTTCCATATCCTTGTGTGCCATTTCGTGTTGGTGTTTAATCTATTTTGTGCAGGGTAGTTTTTGCATGCGTTTTAACTAAATCGAGGCACAAATATATTTATTAGTTCACCTCTGTATTTATTCGGCTAAATTTCATTTAAATTTCGTTTCATATTTTTATTATATTTTCATAATATAATTACAATTTTGTGTAAATTAAGATGACAGTTTTTGATAATAGTTTTTTCTAAAATAAATAAATTAAAAAATATATATTCTTCAATATTTTTATTTAAGAGTTTATCTTTATTTAAATTGTTGAATCCCTTTAACTGATATTTTGTAGTAATGAAAATGATTGAAGTTTAACTTGAAGCTTTACTCTACATATAATCTCAGAGATAAATATGTGCAGGTAGTAGAATTTTCTTTGGGGTGTAAATTATGCCTTTTAAATTTTATTCAAGTATGTGTTTTGAAAAATGCAATGAATCTTTTATTTTAATTTTTTTTTTTTTTTTTATTATTATTATTATTATTATTATTATTATTATTATTATTATTATTATTGTTGTTGTTGTTGGGTACCTTTAAAAAATATATATATATCATATATAACAGGTAAATAGTTTTATTTATAAAATCACAAAATATGTTGCGATTATATATGTATTAGTATTATATGAACATTTGTCTTAGATTACAGTTAGATGTTTGTATTATTTTCAATTATTCAGAGGATTTTTATTAAAAAAGATTAAAAAAATAATAAAATAACAATTACTGTAATAATTATTAAAATAGATTTACAAAGTGATTTTTAAATACAGTTCAATGAAAATTATATATATATATGTATATGTATATGTATATGTATATGTATATGTATGTATATGTATATGTATATACACATATATACACATATACATATATATATATATATATATATATATATATATATATATATATATATATATATATATATATATATGTATATGTATATGTATGTATATGTATATGTATATATGTATATGTATATGTATATGTATATGTATATAAAAGGGGCAAAGTTCATTTATTATAGATATTTAACTAAAAATATTTTGGAAGCACCAAGAGAATACAACAGGGGTATCCAAAGTAGGAAAGAGTAAGAAGTTTTGTAGAACTTAAAAACTGAACTAGAAACTAATCTTCATTAGAGATTACTATGTCCACATCGTTACCAGCATCACAGACTTCTTCTTCAAGATTGACAGCAACTAAGGAGCCCACTAGGCAAATCTCAACAGTATCATGCATAATTCTCAGCGTTTCACAAATTGCCTTTAGCTTTTGGTGTTGAAGGATGTTTTATTCAGCCATTGCATTTATCAAAGTCCAAATTTGATCGAGCCTAGTTTCCATCAAGTGACTGAAATGATCCACATCTTCATGAACAACAAAAGAATTACTAGCACTAAAGAGAATAGTTTAAACGTTGATAAGCTGAGCCACTTTGAAGGTGTCCAAGTGGGTATTAGACTAACCAGTATCTTCCATAACTTTGATGACTGCTTCCACATAAGCCATCAAGGAGCCACCACCGAGACGAGCAACAAGCTAGGCATAGAGCATATATATGGCCATCTATTTCAGTAGCTTCTCATCCTTCACACCCTCCAATAAGTTTTTTTGCCAAAGGTCCAGTGCCTCTTAGGCTGTAAAATGAGTCTTTTTATCTAGGAGGGAACCTGAGTCAAGCAAATGGTGGAGTTTCAGATATTCCACCAGGCCCAGAAAAGAGGAGTGGACATCTTTCAAGGAATAGTTATGCAACAAGCTATTATTCATTCTATTAACCAAATTGACAATAGATGCCTTACCTTTAGCTTGTTTAGGGCCCTTGTTGCTCGAGCCTCCTGCATCCATTCTACCAGAGAAGATATCACCGCAGATCCAGGAGCAAGAAGTAGAGAAAGGTGAATAATGCCCAAGCCAGAGAGCAGACGGGGGTAAATACCATGCTGTGACACATGCGCTTGCATGCAATGCTTGATAATCATCATTTTCCACTACTAGTAATAAGTTCCCATGCTTCCTAGATCCAAAAAATTAGACCCTCACCAATTAATGATTATCTTCATTTATAAAGTGGTTATGTGAATCATTTTTTGCTATCCTCCAAGCCTTAGAACCCTTAGAGAGTGTGTTTGTCATATGGAGACTTAGTTATGATTGATTGAGGGTGACACCTTCATTAGCCATATGGTCAGCAAGCTTGTTACTTTCATGAAAGATATGCAAGGGAAAGTAGGACTTCAATTTGTTATATAGAATCTTTTAATCATCCATGATATTCTTTAAGATCCAATTATGTGTAGATATTTTTGAGAGGGATTCAATGATAAATTTTGAGTCCCCTTATATTTCTAAATCAATCCAATTCTTCTAAACCACTAAAGAGAGACCACACCAAAGAGATTTCGATTTAGTGACATTATTGGAGCAGGATCCAAGTGCTTCACTAAATCTGAGTATGAATTTGTGCCTAAAATCTCTAAATGTCCCCCAAGACTAGCCATACAAGGATTGCCTTTAACTGCACCATCAAATTTGAGCTTAATCCTAAGGCTAGATGATGGAGTCCAATTGTCTCTCCTACTTTTTCTAGTGTTGCTTCTGACCCTATTATCACGGAGGTTCATTGAAATATATTATTTATAAGTTAATAATGATGATGATGATGATGATGATGATGATGATGATGATGATGATGATGATGATGATGATCATAATAATAATAATAATAATAATAATAATAATAATAATAATAATAATAATAATAATAATAATAATAATAATAATAATAATAATAAAAAACAACCCCCAAGGTTATACCTCAATGGTAAGTTATTACAATGGAGACAACTAGGTCATGGGCTCGAGCCTTGATTGAACCATGAGCGTTAGGTAGGGCACTGATGTAAACTTGAGGTATTAGTCTCTTGGACTTTCCCTATGATAACATGCTGAAGTGCATGTCAGGTCATTAGGTCCAACATGGTGATAATACCATTCCAGAAAAGTGTCATCACACATTGAAGTGTGTGCCAGGTCGTTAGGTTCAACATGGTGATAATACTATGCCATAAAAGTTGTGAGACACCCTCAGTCACCAAGTATATATATATATAATAATAAATTATTGTGAAAATTTTAGTTTGTCCTCAAAGTCTCTTTTTTAATTTAAAAGTTGTTTTTCTCATTTAGAAAATTTTTAAGAGGAGTAATGTGTCCTAAGAACCACTCTTTATTGGTAAATGTATTTTTTTATCTCACATAAATATTAAGAAAAAATTTTGCTCAAATTTTTTTGAGTGATAGCGATGTTCTAAGCACCACTCTCTAGTGATAAATGTGTCGCCTTTGTGAAAAAGTTTTGCTCAAAAAATGGGGAAAAATATTTCTATCAAATTTAATAACATTTTTTTTGTCTCATTCTTTCTTCATTTTATTAAAAAAATTAGATGCTTGCATTTAATTGTTACAATGATTTATGTATCCAATCAGATATTTAAAAAATTGGTTAGTGTGAATGCATTCAATTGCCTTTTTTTATTTTTGAAGTCACTAAGTCTTTGAGAAAGTCAATAGAAGCTTTAAAAATCAATAATCCATGTTGATTTTTTTGCACATTCATCCCTTATTGCTTGGTCTTGTTGGCTCGCCTTTGTATGCAACCTTCCATATTGGTTACTTATAATGTAGGTTTTGTTTTTTTGTTTTTGTGTGTGTGCACCCTAGTTATAATTTTGAGAATATGCATTTTGTGTTCTTTCTTAGTGGCTTTGTGATCTATTTCAATGATAAATGTGTTAATCTTTAGGCTCAAGTGTCTATTTTCTATTTAATAGAGCTTGGTCATGCTTAATTAGGTGTCTCATATGTATGTGGTCTTCTATGTTGATCACTTGTAATTTATGGCTTTGATCATAGTTGATTTGGTGTAAGGTTGCATGAGGAGCCTTTCCATGCTTATATTGGTTCTTATTTTTATTTTTGTGGAAATATAGTGAGGATAGGGAGTAAGGTCCCATAATATTTTGGAAGGAGAGAAGGCATATGAAGATTTACACCTTGTGACAACATCATTTTAAGGTAAAATGATCTATTTAGATATTTTCTATTTGTATATGTTAAATACCTTGTGTTTCTTGTTTTTTCATAAGTTTATTTATAATATAGTGATTGTAGAGTTAGTTTTTTGTATTCATTTATCATTGTAAATTAAATGGATGTATTAGTTCATTCATTCCATCTTTACATTTCTTCTTTCTCTTTGTCCTTGCTATGTGAACTAATCATGCAATGTATACTTTTACATGTGTTGGTGCCCCAAAATGCACGTAGGCTAGTAAATTGGGGAGCCCATGTGAAGGCCTTCAGGGCTATGTGGCACCAAGGAAAATCCAAATTTAGGAAGCATGATATGCAAGTATAATGACCATATAGGCCTAAGATGCCTGAACCATCATAATTTACCACGTGGATGCAAGGAGTACATGGCAGAGATAAAGGGCATTGAGTATAGTTTTTTGAAGTTGCAAACTAAGCCACAAAGCTTTGCAGAGGTTGGTTGTTGTTAGTCTTTGTTTTTCTCCAAGTATAGTCTCTTCCAAATTTTAGGATCATGATTGTGTGGATTTTGCCTCTCTTGCTAAGGTGGTTATATCTTGTACAACCACTAGCAATCTCTAAGAGCATATCTATATGTCTCCCCTATCCAACATGGAGAAAATCCACCATGTTTGTCCCCATGGAAACATTTTAAAACATTGGTATATGTAATATTTTACTTCAGGTTAATGGAAAATACTTGTGGTTCTTTATTGTATCTTGTTAATGAAATGCAATGAGATATTTTACATGTTGTTGTGATTGGATATCTAGCTTTGTGTTCACTACTAGTTATCATTTTGGGCATAAATATGGGTTATAAAACCCTTTTTTGCATATAGATTTGGAAATATTTTGTTGAATACCTCATTAGGGCACCATTGGTTCATGAATTTAGCAGGGGAAAGTATTTGAGACTCTAGTTTTAGTGTATGTTTTAGGGTTTCAGGGATCATTTGGGCATTTACATTTTATTGGAACCAATAGATTCAAATTTCTCTTTATAGTTTTCATGGCTTGCATTTTAGTTTTCCTACATCTTTGTAATAGGTGATGTCATGTATGTTGAAAGAAACCCTACTATTTAAAAACCATAAGCACACCACCCCTTTTATTACTATAAATTTGTCCTAACCTATAAATCATACACTCTTTGCATATGTTAAGTGTAACTTGCATGCAGATGCATAAATGTTGCATACTTAACATGTGTCTATAGTTATTGCTTTAAAGACTAGAATTGTAGTTTTTTATCCAAGCCCTTGATGTTGAAAATTCTTTAGAATGAAGTTTTCATGCACTTTCCCATCTGTCTTTAGTAGCTTGTATGTGACTTAGGGCATTTGTTCATTCCGTGTGAGAACCCTTCCTAGGTGGATTGAATAAATTTCGTTGTGATCTGGTCACATTTGTGGCTCTTTATGCCAATAATTCCCATGGTGATTGAATCTTAAAATCTCTCCATGTGAGCAAGCTACCTCATAGATCCTCTCACCTTGGTTCAAGTAGAGACAAAAGTAGCGGAGAACTTACCATACCCTCTATCGGTGCCTCTCAATCATTTTCTACATCAGGTCCATTCTAGATGGCAAACCCTCCCCCAGCTATAGTGACATATTAATAGGGTTTTCATCTTTGTTTTCCATTTTATTCAAGTGTACAATGTCGAGCCAGAGAGGTGTACAACTAGGAACCAACAACATGTTCTCTATAGTCCTTTCCCTTTGTCTTTTATTGTATTCAATTAAACTTAAGCAAGTGTTTTCTTGTTATTTATCAGAGGTTTATAGAATAAATTTTGTCACTATTATATTTATAATGTATTTTGTTTACCATCCATGCAAATCCATGGGATTAAATGTTTTGTATTATTTCCTATTCATCCACCACTTTCCATGTTGTACCTATTGTGTCCATGTGACAAAATATAAGTGATCCATCCTAGCCTAAGATTTCATGTCTTCCATTTACCTTGGCCAATAAGAGTGATACATATGGTCATTTTTAATAGGCCCACAATCACATACTTTAGGGACACCTTTTTCCAAATTTCTATTGGTCAGATGCATTTAAAATTTAAATCTATTTTTTAATTCCATGTGTATTCTTTATATTCTTCTTGTGCATAATTATATATGTTGTAATTATAAAAATATTAATAAAGGCACACACATAAAAACTAAATTTTACAATATAACTTTTATATTAAAATAAAAAATAAAAAAAGGAACATATGGCATGCTTTTAATATAGTCACATAGTCAAAACATAGTTTAAATCTATATGAAAAATAAATATCAATTAAGTCATGTACACAAAATAAAATACATGTGGCCATCCAACAACTTAGGGAGCTTCATGGATTTGTAAATTTATATAGTTTACTTTATAATGTGGTTAGGTTTGCTCAAGAAAGGTCTCCCATATTTATTTTTATGAAGTGGGATACTTTTAATAATATTTTTGTCTCCTTGTGTTTCTTGTGTGTATTTTTTCATCAATTTAATGATGATGAGAAGTTTCTCACATGGTTGTGTTATGTCCTTAGATTTTAATATAAGGAAAATCATATGTGTAATTAGCATGATAGATGTTTTAGCAAAGTTTTTGATCATGTATATCTTTATAAATATTAATCACCTTTCTAATTTTGTTTATGAAAAATTATATATGTATGATTTTGTTTCTTCTCAAAATTCACACTATCTTCTTAGAAATAATTTCACTATATAGTGTAAATTCCATTATTAAAAAATCTCCTGAGTCATATTGCTCTTGGTGAGGCTCTGATATATTTTTCATACTTTATGAAATCCTTGTTATTTTATTTATCTTATAATAATAATCATGAAAATATATGTCAAGATTTGAAATTCATCTTCAATGTGATCTTCATTCATAATCATGAATGCCTTGGTGATCGTGAATTTGAGGACATGTACTTTCTTTGTAAATACTACATTTAAGGAAGGCATGGAACCCTTTAGCCCTAATCCCTTTACGAAATTGATGTTTCTAAAAAATTTGATGATGTGACCCATAAAAAATCAAAGGTGATCCACTTGCATCTCTTATATGTCACACATCTCTCCCTTGCCTCCCTAAAATACACTTCCCCTATTACACCATCTTTTTCACTCCCCGATGTTGAGCTCGATCTCTCTTTGTTAAGATTATAAACCTCACACGCATAAGTGTTGTGATTACTCATAGCCCGAAGTACTTAGATTGAACCAGACTGTAATCCTAGACTATACACTCATGCCTATTCATATCTTCATGTGCCACACTCACATGAGTTCATAATATTGTGTTTGATCACAATCCTATGTACACAGTTTCATGCCATACAAGTGAGAATTTACACATGAATACACTTTTGTTATCAATTGCATCCACAAGTTAGCTTACTTCAATTGTGTGGTTTTTAGGTGGTGTATTTTAGCCTGAAACATGTAAAGAACACATCTCCACAGACATGGAATACCAACCATTACTCAATAGGGTATGCAACATGACTTGTAACTTACTCCTTTATAATCGGTATTAGTTTTAATTAGTCATTATATTTAATACATAAATATGCATCATATCCATCCACTCAAGGGTTATGTGGCATATATATTTATAATGATAGATGGCATGATCTTCATATCATTTCAATCATACATGCACTCTAACATGTTATACCATTCCGTATTCATTCATATTGAATATAATTTACATTTTTTCAGCTATAAGACTTTCACTTTACTCAAATGTGTGTTTTTGTTTTCCTGAGTATTTTTGCACATATTCAATCTATATAGCCATACACATTATATCTAATGCAGAGTTGTCCCCTATGTGCCTAGTTCTAAGACCTCATAGTGTGGATCATTGGTATTGAAAAAACATCTTTGTTTATTTCTATAATTTTAAGCACAAGCATAATGAGAGATAAGGATTATTGTCTAGTTTTATTTCAGAATACCCAAAGGATTGTGGTAAAAAACACAATATAGATTATACCTATAAGTAACCTAAGGTATCCCTAGGCATTGATAGGGTTATTTTTAATGCACTAGAGGGGAAGCACAATAAACATTTTGGGTAATTTTATGAGTTGATAATATAACTCAACCAAACGTCTTATGGCACATCTCCACAGTTCACTCAACAATGGGTTTAATAGCAATCCCCCTTCAAAGTGAAAGTAAATATTCCATTTATTTGAATGTAAAATCAACCTCACAATATTGGATGTCTATATTTTATATCTTGGGTCATAATTCTCATTAAATCATTTCACTGATTCTAAGAAGATCACATTTTTAGTTTTAAATTTATTTATACCAGTTGTTCACTGGAGGGAGAACTTCAACACATAATATGTACATAAGTGTGTTCTACTTGAAAATTTGAATACCTTTGTGGACATGTTGAAGGATTATTATTATCCTCTCTATCACTTTGAAAATTAATGCATCATGTTTAAGTATTTTTGCTAGTGAAAATAGAAATTATTGGAAAACTACACAAACACATTTCATGACATCTTTGTATGTCTATGAGAGGACTTATTTCAATAACATAAGGTGTTAAATTACATCAATATACTCTCACCTTCTATCTATATTAATATATATTTCCTAACTTCTAACACTTTGGGGCAATCATATTGAAAATCCACCAAGATAAAAGACAAGATGAATATGAAGCAATGTTTCACTTTTTGATTTAATGTCATGTTCAAGAGTTTTCCTACACATAATTCATTGTCAAATCTTTCTACATTGAAACATATCACTTCTATAAAATGATATCAACCTAAGAATACTACCCATAACTCAAATTCTCATGTGCATTTTACTTCAGATAAAGGCAAGAATAAATTAATGGACAAGTGGTGTTATTTCCATCACTTGTACAACCATCATGACTCTTAATGCCATGTGCACTAATCATTTATTCCCTAGTCTACATTAGGTTCCATTCCAACATGAAATAGTGATGAATGTGCTACTTGTCTAAGTTCCAAAACCACTACAATATATATTTCTTAATAACGTAAATGTCTCTTCTAAAACTATGTTTTGGGTGAAGGATCAATCTTTTCATGTTATCATTAATAGTTGCAATTAGAAGAACATCATATTGAAATAAAAAAAACAATGCCTTGGCCTTGACACTATTTCATATCCCAATGTATACTCATTGGGGTGGCTTCAATAGGGGAAGGATATATAGGTCTGATGACAATCTACCTTCCATTACAAAGTCAAGCCTATGAAGGACACTACCCCTTATGACATTGCACCCTTGGAGGTCTATGACATATTATTGGGAATATTGTATTTATATGATCATGAAGGTGCATATAAATCCAAGCCACAATGTTGAACTACTCATGTCAAATATCACGTATTCAATATTTTTGAGTGAATGACAACAACTAAAGTCACCTCAGTATATTCCAAGTAATTCTACAAACTCATTTCACATGCACATAATTTCATGTTTATCATGGTTTGTCTAGACACACCTACACATGAGATAAATAAATATATGGTAGTGCACATCACATGATCAATGTCTTAGCAACATAAGGTTGATAAGTTACTAAATCATCATCATGAAGTAATAAAAGAGAATGAAGACTTTTCAATACACTACATAGTAAAGAAGACCATCGATTTGGTTCCTATTATGGAGTATAATTACATCTTGTGAGAGGGTTAATTAGTCTCTCTCACTCTTGGATACACATTGGGATCAAACCCAAGCTGTGGGTATCCTATGATGGGGTTGAACCTCTTGAAAATGTTGGTTCCTCTTAATAAATCACCTAAACTATTGATTTAGCTTAGGAAAGGGGTAGAAGAGCTATATAAAAATGAATAAATGTATAAAAAGGGAGATTCACCAAAAAAAATGGCATTCCTAATATGTCATAAATAAAAACAAATATATCTCAAAGATCCATCACTTACAAAATATCCAACACTAACTAGTCTTCATGAATAATTCTAAATAAAGCCTTCTAGATAGGGTATAAAGCATAGAGGAATGGTATAATTCACACTATACCTTCACTAATGAATGAAAAAACATAAATACCTATAAACAACTCTAACCACCTACAAAATGAAAGGAGGAGAGGACAATCCCTAAGAAAGAAAACTTCTTCACAAGGCAATCATTAACAAGGCACCTAATACACAAAGTGTTGTCAAAGAGATAGGAAAAATAGGTAATATTATTGATTCAAAGGTTGTTCTTTATAAATTTTAATATGGTTTTACCTTCTCAAAATAGAGTATATCTCTGAAAATGAGAAGAAAGAGCTATATATATAGAATAAGAGAAGAGAAAAAGGATGATAAAGTTTCAATCTTCAATAAATGCGCTTCAACCACCATCTTTGGCCATCCAATGTAAAAGTGGAGGATTAAAGTCCTTCAATAACCCTATGTGGTGCTCAGATTTTTATCATGATTTTTTTGTTAATCTTATTTGATAAAAAAGGGGTTTTGAGAGGTTTGAATTCTACAAAGATCTATACCTGGAAATTGGTGAGGTTTTTACTTACACAAACACATACAAAGTCCATATGAATGTCTATCAGGGTTTTGGTTTGTAAAAGCACATGAAAATTACCTCTTAATATTTGTCAAGGTTTTGGCTTGAAAAAACACTTTAAAATTCCCTATGAAACTTTGTTAATTTTTTTACTTAGAAAAACATGTGCGTAGTTCCTTTGAATCTCCATTGGGGTTTTGGCTTGTAAAAACACATGTAAAGTCCCTTTGAATCTCTATCAGGGTTTTTGATTGAAAAAACACATGCAAAGTCCTTCTGAATCATTATTAGGTTTTTGGTAGGTGGGAAAGTAGATATTTACATGCATTTTGTAACTTTACAATTTTGAAAATTTGCAAATTTACAAATCTATAAATTTGCAAAATTCAGAAATTGGAGGTACTTTGCAACTTTGTAAATTTGTAAATTTGCAAAATTGAGAAAGCAAAGATACTTTAAAACTTTGTATATTTGCAAAATCAGGAAAGCATAGATACTTTACAGCATTGTAAGTTTGCAAATTTACAAAATTGAAAAAGCGGAGATACTTTGAAACTTTACAACTTTGCAAATTTGTAAATTTGTAAATTTATAAATTTGCAAAATCATGAAATCAAGACACTTTGAAAATTTTAAAATTTACATCTTTGTAAATTTGCATCTTTAAAAATTTGCAAGATCAGGAAAACAGAGATACTTTGCAACTTCACAAATTTTTAACTTTACAACATTGCAAATTTGCAAAGTTACAAAGGCTACAAAAATATCTAGTTTGTACTTGGTAAAAAGGTGCTTAGGCCATATTTAAGATTTTACTCAAGGATCTAATACCAACTAAAAGCTAAAAGTAACAAGTAACCGCATCTTAGGCCATATTGATTACAGTTGGTATCAGAGCTAAGGTTGCAGGGAGCAAGTTTTGTGTTTGGTTACAGGTCACTCTCAGGAGTTTCTGATTGAGTGGGAGTAGAGCAATGGCAGAAGAAAATACACTAAGAATGGAGGAATTGAAAAGCACAGATGGTCACTTACGGTCCTATGGAAAGAAAGAGCAGGTAAAGAAAAATTATTGGTTTGCGGAAGATCAGCATGAAGGAAATAAAGAAGCAGATGTTGCAGGTGATGTGGCACAGGATGCTTTGGTATGTTTCTTGGATAAAGTAGAATCTTGTTTTACAGATTCTATTGCCTCTTTCCATGGCGCCCCAGGTAGAGGGGTTAGTGAGCCTTGTCATAGTATTGGCAAAGGGGAAGTGTTGTTGAAATTATAGGTGGCCAACACATGGGTGTTGAAGAAGGTCATGCAGGTCCCAGTCTTGGAGATGCGGCTAATTGCTTCAAGAAAGTTGGGTGATGAGAGATGCACAAGAACTCTCATAGCGGATGCACTTGAATTAGTGGGTGGTAAGAAAGTAGGTATCCTTTATCTATCTACTTATATTACTGATTCTTCTTCTATTGCAGAGAGGTGGCTTTGTAGGCTTGGTCACATGAGCAAGAAGGAGATGCATGTTCTTAAGCAGAAGACAAATGTGTTTGATAGACTTAAGAGCTGGAAAGCCTTGGTGTTCTTGGAGGAGATGATGGACAGAGACCAGTGGATGAGGTTGAATACTTCTGAGCAGGGTAGTTTGGACATGGGTTTGATTCAAAGGAGCTCGCGGGTAAAAAGTCATCACTCGCAGGTGAACACAGGTACCGACATCGATCAAGGGGAACCGATGTCGAACAGACTGGTGCCGATGTCGGTCATGTGCAGACCAAAGCTGGTGATGTTGGGCAGGGTAAGATCAACGTCGGTCAGGAGGACTGACATCAGCAATAGGTAAGATCGATGTTGGTCAGGAGGACCGACGTCGGCAATAGGGACACTGACGTCGACAGAGTTGGTAATCAGGACACTGGTCAGATGCAGACTGTGTAGTGACCAAGGTCGGTCACTGTAATGGATTTTGGGTGGACAACAAGCTGTCAAGGAGTCTCAAATGCCCATATGGAGGACTGAAGGTGGTAAGTAAGCCTCAAATTCATTTTTCCTCTTATTTATACTCATTGCTTATTGCAGAGCAGGAAGGATCTAGGAAATAGTGGTAGCATGGTAGGAATATGATGCAGAACCAAACGAGAGATTTGGTAGGGTTGCCAGCCGGTATGAAAGCATAAAGATGAATGGATACCTTAGTTAAATAATAAAGAGAATGGACACGTGAGACAGAAGTCCAGGTCATATGGTCTTGAGGAAGCTGTAAGACAGTGGTACAGGTTTGACAGGTGGATGACAAAGCATGGCTTTAGTCAATGTCAAGGTCACTACTATGGTTTGTCTTACCAGGTGGATGATGGTCATGACATTATCTTGTTACTGTATGTGGATAGTATGCTAGCTAGCAAGTTTGTACATACAGGGTTTTGCTGAGCTAAGGGTAAGGTTAGTTTAGTGGCATGTCATGAGGAATTTGGAGCAGCAAAATTCTTTGGCATGGGAGACATGAAAGATCACAGGTTGATTTTGTCTCCAGTGGGAGCTGATGTGAATCAGGTGTTGGCGAGGTTCAAGATGCAGAATCAGAGCACACTAAGGGCTGGACAGTATAGTGTCTGAAATCACATGAGGTTTGGTATAGACCTGAGTTTGCCCAAGCAATGGGTACTGTCAGAAAGTTTGGAGCCAATCTAGAAAAGAAGCACTGAAGGACAGTGCAGTGGATTCTCAGGTATTTGAGAGGGACCAGCAGCAGGTCGACATGCTATGCAAGGTCAAGTTCTTTTCTACATGTGTTTGTAGATGCAGATGCGGTAGGTTACTTGGATGATAGGAGGTATTAATACAAGTTGTGTATTATCTCTCATATTCTGTGTTGTTTTTAGTTTCTAGTTACTTGTTACTTCTGGTTAATTCTGCATCTTAAGTTGCTTGTATATGGTAATCAATTGTATGCTTCCACGGGTTCCTAACAGTTGGTATCAGAGCTAAGGTTGTAGGGAGCAGGTTTTGTGTTTGGTTACAGGTCACTCTCAGGGGTTTTTGATTGAGTGGGAGTATAGCAATGGTAGAAGAAAGTAAGCTACGAATGGAGAAATTGAAAAGCACAAATGGTCAATTACAGTCTTATGGAAAGAAAGAGCTGGTAAAGAAAAATTGTTGGTTTGTGGAAGATCAGCATGAAGGGACTGAAGAAGCAGATGTTGCAGGTGATGTGGCACAAGATGCTCTGGTATGTTTCTTGGATAAAGTATAATCTTGTTTTATAGATTCTGTTGCCTCTTTCCATGCAGTCTGAAATAGAGTATCTTTTCATGGTAAGGTCTTTAGAGACTTTGGAAAGATTTATTTAGGGGCTAGTGTGCCTTGCCAAAGAATTAGCAAAGGGGAAGTGAAGCTGAAATTGTAGGCGGCCAACACATGGGTGTTGAAGGAGGTCATGCAGGTCCCAAGCTTGGAGATGTGGCTAATTTCTTCAAGAAAGTTGGGTGATGAGAGATGCACAAGAACTCTCACAGCGGATGCACTTGAATTAGTTGGTGGTAAGAAAGCAGGTACCCTTTATCTACTTGCTTATATTACTGATTCTTCTTCTATTGTGGAGATGTGGCTTTGTAGGCTTGGTCACATGAGTAAGAAGGAGATGCATGTTCTTAAGAGGAAGTCAGATGTGTTTGATAGACTTAAGAACTGGAAAGCCTTGGTGTTCTTGGAGGAGATGATGGATAGAGTTTAGTGGATGGGGCTAGATACTTCTGAGCAGTTCAGTTTGGACATGGGTTTTGATTCAAAGGATCTCGTGGGTAAAAAGTCATCACTCACAGGCAAACACAGGTACCGGCATCGGTCAGGAGGAATCGGCATCGAATAGATAGGTGTCGATGTCGGTCATGTGCAGACCGAAGCTAGTGATGTCGAGCAGGGTAAGACTGACGTCAGTCAGGAGGACTGACATTGGCAATAGGTAAGACTGACGTCGGTCAGGAGGACTGACATCGATAACAGGGACACCGATGTCGACAGAGTTAGTAGTCAGGACAGGCGCATGAAAATCGACATCAGTCAGATGCAGACTATGTAGTGACTGAGGTCGATCACTGTAACAAATTTTGGATGGACAACAAGCTATCAAGGAGTCTCAAACGCCCATATGGAGGACTGAAGGTGGTAAGTAAGCCTCAAATTCATTTTTCCTCTTCTTTATACTAGTTGCTGACTGCAGAGTAGGAAGGATCTAGGAAATAGTGGGAGCTTGGCAGGAATATGTTGTAGGACCAAATGGGAGATTTGGTAGGGTTGCCAGCCGGTATGAAAGAACAGAGATGAATGGATTCCTTAGTTTAAGAATAGAGAAAATGGACACATGAGACGGAAGACCAGGTCATATGGTCTTGAGGAAGCTGCAAGACAGTGGTACAGGTTTGATAGGTGGATGACAAAGCATGGCTTTAGTCAATGTCAGGGTAACTATTGTGGTTTGTCTTACCAAGTGGATGATGGTCATGACATTATCCTATATTGTATGTGGATAGTATGCTAGCTAGCAAGTTTATACATATAGGGTTTTGCTGAGCTAAGGGTAAGGTTAGTATAGTGGCATGTCATGAAGAATTTGGAGCAGTAAAATTCTTTGGCATGGGAGACATGGAAGATCACAGGTTGATTTTGTCTCTAGTGGGAGCTAATGTGAATCAAGTGTTGGTGAGGTTCATTACGCAAGATGCAGAACTAGAGCACACTAAGGGCTAAATAGTTTAGTGTCTGAAATCACATGAGGTCTGGTATAGACCTGAGTTTGCCCAAGCAGTGGGTGTTGTCAGAGAGTTAGGAGCCAATTCGAGGAAGTGGGTTTTCAGGAATTTGAGAGGGACCAGTAGCAGGTAGACATGCTATGCAGGGTCAGGACTTTACTACATGGGTTTGTAGGTTCGGATGTGGCAAGTTACTCAGATGACAGGAGGTTCACCATAGGTTGTGTGG
>JARHVA010009302.1:237500-307500 GCA_037957365.1 Torreya grandis
TTTCTTGTGTTGAGGCAAACACAAGGCCAAGATGACACTTATTATCTTAGGGTCAATGACTAATCCTACTTTGGAGATAGAATGCCTAAATATTTTGCCTTTATGAACAACAAACACACACTTTTTGGGGATTAAATATATCCTAAACTCCCCACACATCTCAAAGATGAGTCTCCAATGTTTTAAGTGGTCACTTTCCTTCTTAGAGAAAACTACGATATCATCCAAGTACACAAGCACCCTATGGTTAAGTAGACCATAAAAATCCATGTTCATGGCTCTTTTTAGAGAGACCAAAATTCATCTTCTTGTAATCATAACTCCCACACTTGGTGGTAAAGGTTGTCTTGTACTGGTCTTCCTACTTGACTAATACCTAGTTGTAACCTAAATAGCCATCCAAGAGAGATAAATGTCATGAATTATCCACCATTGGTAGGATATGATCCACAGATGGCAAAGGATAATGATCCTTATAATAGACCTTATTCAAATCCTTGAAATCAACACACAATTGAATCTCACCACTTTTTTCCTTACAAGTACCATGTTGCCCACCCATGAAGAGTGTTTGATTGAAAATATTATATTTCATTCGTTAAGCTTGGTCAAATCTTTTTTCATGAGTACCTCTATCTTGGGATTGATAGGCCTCTACTTCTGAATCATAGGCTTCACATTTGTATCTAACTCAATGGTGTGTTAAGCAAGCTAAGGGATAAAACCTTGAAGATCAGTGTACTCCAAAGTAAATTCATATGTAAACTCCATACAAAGTTTAATGAGTTCAAATTTCTTAGCCTCAGTATTGACCTTCCTAATATTGAGAATTTTGTTGTGGAAATGAGAACTCTCTAATTATTATCTTCACTATTGGACAAGACTACCTTGTCTTTCCTCAAGAAATATCCTTCATGGAAGATGCCCTCAAGGGTGACCAACCCCTTAGGGAAATTTTTTTATTTCAATTGGAGGATATGATAGTTGTACTAATTTTGTAACTTATTCTAATTTGAAGATGAAAAGTCAAGATATTATTACAAGAAGCAGCCAATCTACTTGTCCTTATCAAAAACCTACCAATTATCTTCATTGACAAGAATGGGTGGTCTTACAACCACCTTAGCATGTGATTGATTTTTTGATTTACTCAACTCAATTGGTATATCAAAGTGGGCCCTGACTAATGCTAATTTGTCTTCATTCTTGTTTTTCTCTCTAAGAACACTTTGAATGTTAAAGGCTTCAAAATCCTCTAATACATACCACACCCTATGATTGTAATATTTCATCAAGGGTTTTTTGAATGTATTTTGGCTTCTTACTTGATTGAAAATGAGTTCACTATCTCCATATACCTATAATTTCTTGATTTTATAATTTTTAGTCCATTAGAGGCCATGAATAGGACCTTTATATTCAACTGCATTTAAATAAAATCTACAATGAAACTTATGAGATGAGTATTACTTGTCATTAGAGGGAGATACCAACACAACACCTTACCCTACTCCATGTTTGGTCCTTGACACATCAGAAAACATTATTTATATTTCATTTATCTCCTCCAATAGCCTATTAAGGGATGTAATAAACTCCTTCTCTTCATGCAAGCATTTGATTCCCATATTTATTTATTCAATGCCTCCCAAAAGGTCAAAATATTTATTTTCATTCGATAACTCATCCTAGAAGATGTTAGGTATCACCTCAATATGAGTGTCTAACTCTTGACCAATAGGGTGGTCTTCCTCATCTAAGATTATGCAATTTATATTTGGGTTGCTTGTCCATAAGGCTCAATGTGAAAATTTTCAATTAATTTAGTGTTAATGGACACCTTGGTTCCATACCTTGTCCTAAATGCCATATAGGACTAATTTACTACCATGTAACACCCAATTTTGGTGATGAAGTCTTAATATAGGCATAGAGAAAAAAGGGGTGGTGCCTCTAGAATAACCACATCTTGGACTAATGAAACATTAGAAGAGGCATGGAAGGTTAAATTTAGTCCTTTGATAATACCAGATGGTTTAATAGAATATACATCAAGTTGTTGAGCTACTATTGATTTAGGCATCACTAAAGTGTTAGCCCCACTATCCACCATGCAGTTATGTACCACAGAGTTGAAAATGATCAAATAAGTGTAGAAGGGAGGAGGTTTTATTACCTTGTTTGACTTCCCTTCATTGTTTTTGATTGCATTAGTGAGGACCACACTCTCCTTTCTTGGTGGCCTCTTTGAAACATTGATTTTTGACAAGCCTTCTTGAAGAAGATCCACTTGACCAATTATAGAAATAATTTACCACATAGATATATTCACATTTGAATTCTTCATTTGCTCAACAATGTTGATGTGAAGACCACTAACCTTCAATTTTGCTTTGTACTTGTGAGCTATGAGGTATTAAAATACTTCTTTGGTTCTATTTTTTTAATTTATTTGAGCCTTTGGAGTTGTATTAGACTCATTTAGCTCTAAGAACAATGGATGAAGAGTAAAATACTCCTTAAATTCTTCTTGGTTGACCTATACATTCCTTCTCTTGGCTGCCACATAAATGTTTGCTTGGCTAGTATTAGCTTCTTGATTGAAATAAAAACACTCCTCCAGTTGGTAGTTTACCAACATAGTATACAACTGATTTTTTCCCTCATTATCCCCTTGGCCTTGTTATGTACCTTCTATTTTTTTCATCATAGACACTTCTAAATTTTTTACCATTAAAGCTTAGTTGAACCCATAACTAGCACCTTACTACCATTGCTCATCAAAGCCTTAGTTGAACTCTATATTTGAGTTGATAACATAATTGAAATATTAATTCCAAGGTATAAGACACTCACCTTCTTGTGCAAGGTTTTCTTGAATAGGGACCAAGGACTTACAAGTACTTAAAACATTAGGACTATCGGTGTTACTTGGTTTAACATAGGTGAGTTATCCTTGCCCTTGAAAATTAGCCTTGAAGGGTGGCCTATTGGATTGATAGGGTTGTTAAGGCTGATATGGCAGATGGTATGGTATATTAAACTTATATTTCTTCCTCGTAACATTCACTAACTCATTTATAAATTTTTGTAACATGTTATTAAGATCTTTGAGATCGCTATAATGACTAGTTGAGGCTTTGTCTTGCTTTGATGCAAGTATGGAAGCAAGTTTTGGTAAAATAGGAATGGGAATAAGAGGAGGAACAATAATAAAAGGTGGTTAAATATTGGGGAACAAGGGCATAGGAGGCATATTTGTGAGCTTGCCAACTTTTATTAGGCTATTATTTGACCTAATTGATACCTCATAAACATTAGGTAATGTACCTCCCCCCATTGATTGCATCATAACTACAATGCCACTATTGATGGCCCTTAGATAATAGAGAAAAACATAATTAGAAGTGGGATTGATAAGAATTAGAATCTTTTCCAATGTTTTATGAAACCTATTTTTAAAGTCATGCATGACCTCTTGAGGAGTTCTCTTGATTGTTGTCAATTTCTCTGCTAATGACAAGTTGTCACTCTCATCTTCAAACCTATTAGATAAAGCATTCCCTAACTAGTCCCATATTTTGATAGATTTAAGAGTTAGGTTCCTATACCAATCAAGGGATTTTCCCTTGAAACATATGGCCAACAATATGATATCTACATTCTCTTTAGTGATGTTATAGATGTTGTAAAAGTTAGATATGTCCATGATGTGTTCAAATGAGTTGTAGAGTTATCTCCTAATTAGTAATGCACACTCTTAAGGGCTTCCATTGGGATAAGATCATACTAGTTAAGATCCAAAGTACTTTTACCATTTAAATCCATAATAGGTAAGGCTCTAGGGGCAGCCATGGTAATGAAATGAATTAACAAGGATATTCTAATAGAGGTAGATTTATAAATTGGATTATAAAGGAAGCTTCTCAAGTATGGATGAGTGTTAGTAAACCTCAATCTTATTCTTGAGTCAAAATGTAATTCCAAAAATTAAAAATGAATAACTCTAGAATCTAACCTTGTAGTCACCTTTTCCATGAAAAATAGGCATTGTTATGCCACCAAAAAATTGAGTGTTCATTGGATTTACCAGATGTTGCGAGTGTGGATGCTATAGCTAATAAAAATAGATTAAGACCAGCATCAACCTCAAACAATATTATTCAAATTCATCTCACTAAGCATGATATAAACTATTTTGGCATACAATTTTATCCTATGAGAGGGTTCTTCAGGCTTTCCCACTCCTATCCACACAATGGAATCAACCCCAAGCTGTGGGTATCCTATGATGGGGTTGAACCTCTAGAGAAGGTTGATTCCTCTTATTAAATCACCTAAACTACTAAATTTTTTTGGGAAAGGGGTAGAAGATTTGCATAAAAATGTCTATAATCATAAAAATGGTGATGAACAAAACTAAATGACACTCCTAATTTCTCAGAAACAAAAACAAAGAGAACTCAAATATCCTTCACTTACAAAGTCTCCAACACTAGATAGTTTGCATGACTTTTTCTAAATAAGGCATTATATACAAGGGATAAATAATATAGGAATGATAAAATTCACATTATACATTTACTTATGACTAAAATAACACAAATCCAGACCTAAAAACACCTTAAACCATAGAGAGGATAATCACTAAGAAATAAGACTTATTCATAAGGAAATCATGCACAAACCACCTAAAACACAAAGTGTATTCAAAGAGATAGGAAAATAGGTAATATTATTACTCCAAAGGTTGTTATTTACAAATTTTTATAGAGTTTTACCTTATCATAAGAGATTATATCTCTTACAGTGAGAAGAAATATCTATATATATAGAATAAGAGAAGAGAAAGAGGAGTAGAAAGCTTTCAATTTTCAATAAATTCACTTCAACCACCATCTTTGGTCATCCAACATAGGAGAGGAGTATTAAATTACTTCACTAGCCATGTATGTCACCTAGAGATTGATCATATTTTTTCTACTAATCTTCTTTGATCAAAAATGGGCTTCAAGAGCTTTGAATTATACAAAGATTTGCACCCAAAAATTGATGGGGTTTTTACTTTAAAAAAACACATGTAAAGTCCCTCTAAATATACATTGGGGTTTTGTCTTGAATAAACACATGAAAAGTTCCTTTGAATCTCCATTGGGGTTTTAGATTGCAAAAACACATGCAAAGTCCCTCTAAATCTTTTTTAGTGTTTTGTCTTGTAAAAACACATGTAAAGTCCCTCTGAATTTCTGTCAATATTTTGGAAGGTAGTAAATTAGAGATTTAAGTGGATTTAAAATCTATAACATTACAACTTTTTAAATTTAGAAATTTACAAATTTTCAAAATCAGGAAAGTGAAGATACTTTGTAAATTTGCAAATTTGAGAAATAGAGATACTTTTCAACTTTGAAAAATTTTTAATTTGAAAAATTGGCAAAGGGAGATACTTTACAACTTTGTAACCTTATTTTTGTCATCAAAATTTTCACCCTGTGACATTCTATGAATCTCTTTCAATTTGATGCAACATTGAATCATCCCTCAAATTTGTGGGAACTTGCAAGAGAGATGAGTCTCTAGGATTGAAAAGGGATAACTCCCTAGATATGACTTCATGTGCTTATGCTATTAAAACTACCTAACATGGGTGAAAAGGGAGAAAAATATACATAAATTAAGCCTAATCTAGAATGTGATACACTAATATTTGGTTCTATTCATACACTTGGGATTTGTGTAATGAACTAAGACAACCAAACTAGCCTCACACCATTAATGGAGCTCCCTAACATGAGTGTTTCTCATGAAGGCAAATAACAACTCAATAAATGAAGAAAATTCAAGGGAAAATTATATATGACACTACCAAACTTAGACACACTTAAAAATTCTATTTCAGCAGCATAAACTTCATGAAACCTACTAGGAGAGAAGTCATTTACAACAACACATTCAAGGATTGCATAAAACAAGATGAACTCAATCTATACTTGAATTTCAAGATGGATCACTTCAACACATATTGAAAATGGACTTATAATATAACCATATTACTTCTCATTATATTAATTATAAATCAAGGTGCAATTTTGGTAGGGCTTTGCCATACCAAGAGTTGGAATCCTAACAGTAGCCAAAAAGGCCCAATTTATAGAACTTAGAAGGAGAGAGAGAGAGAGAATAAGTTGAAAAGACACAAGGATATGTGTCACCAAGTGAAAATTATTTAAAATTTCATGTATAGGAGAGATATTCTAGGTCATTAATGTGTACTTTTCCACATAAGTCATCAATATAGTGAATAGTGGTAGAAAACAACCATTTAGGCATGAGAAACTACCCACCTAAGTTGCCTTTGAAAACTACTAATATCCATACATATGGTTAGTTTTGATGATTTATATAAGTAACAAGGGTTACAAACAAGTCCCCACATACATTTTATTGATCCTTGACCATCCCTATTCTTATGGACATGCAAAATCATCACTAGTAGTTTCAAAAGGGCTCTTTTCCATGTACCTTCTCCACTTGGAATTAAAAAATATTAAAAATTTCAAAATAATACGTGCACAAGAGGTAATGACACTTTCAAAGTCTCCCATATCATTATATTCAATAAAAAAACCTATAAAAGGCCTCCTTAATTGCTTTTCACCGCTTTCCCAAGTCTTTACTAGTCTAGCTCACTCAACTAGATGAATGTGAGGGCCTAGTTGGGGAAATTAGAGATTGATTTATGAGATGAGGTTAATTTTTGGAGTTATCTCAAGAATAAATCTTTCTACCAAGGTTTTTTCATCTCATAACTCCTTTGTAGCTTGCATACCATGTAAAATGGCCAAAACAAACCATGTTTTCCCCTGATCTGTATAATTCCATACAATAAAGTCACATTTATGGGATACCCTAAGATTCCTACTCAACTTCCATGTGGTTTCATGGCCATCCCCTTTCATTTGGATTCTTAAAATTCTCTATCTCTCCTATCGGGTCACTATGAAGGTTTTACAAGGGTTTTGAGTGACCTGAACTCTCAACCTTTATTCATAAAGGTTAGATGTTTAACCTCCTTCAAAATTAAACTAAGGTATCCTCAAGGGCCCTCCCTAATATATCCAAATGTCTCAGGGTCCCATTCAAACATCCATGAAAGATATGAGTGATGGAAGTTGACCTTTGAATGGCTTTCATACTCTTTATGAGGGTTTGAGTATGTCTAGAGTTGGATATGGCTTCTAGTGGAGTTTCTTAGCCATAAAAAATATTCCTCATATTTTATAATTAACTATATACATTTTCAATTCATTTGGAGAGCTCAACAAGAGCCAAAAAAGTAAGCTAGCCCTATTTTGGAACAAGAGCCATACCTTGCCAATAGGCCTGTTTGTGCTTTGTGAACCAAAAAATGATAATTCTCATAATAAATTCATTAAAATAGCATTAAAACATCATATTCACCCGTTTAGGCATCACATAAAACATTATATTACCTGGAGAAGCCAAAACTTGAAGGGACATCTCATTTGGGCTAGGTCTGCCTACAAACCTCCTTGTGTGGATCATTTCATTGGCATAACAACCTTATATGTTTGTTCCTCATGTCCCTATATATTCCCCCCAACTTTAACACTTCACCAATTAAGTATACTGACCTCTGGTTCACTATCTAACTCCTTTTCTTAAAATTGTCATTCTCTTGTATGAGAGGACTGACGTACCTCTGAGACAAAATAGATGTTATTAGGCATAATTTTCTGGGAAAGGTGAGTAATTATTTATATCAATTAGTTTTTTATGATAAATTTTACCAAATGGTTTCATCAGATTCCAAGTCTAAGTGGTCAAACCAACTCAACTTCACCAAAAAGGGATCAAAACTCTATTTCCTACATGTTTTCACCCAAACATGCTTGTGAATGCTCCCTCCTTGATGCCTCCAAGTTACTTATAAATTATCCTCAGCTTTACTTATTTCTCTTAGAACTCAAGGATCCACTAAAAATCTCTCTTTTTAGTGAAATCCTATACTCACCTCTTGAATCAAAACCTCTATTAGCCTGACTATACAGTCTGAGTCCACTTTGATACAAGGGAAAGGTCTTGGAGTGTTTGAGAATGATTTGGGCATGTAATTTCTTTAATTTTATCATTAGGATCATATCATATTGTTTAAAACTTCACATTTCCTTTCTTAGGTACCTTAACCTTCAACACATACCTCTCACATTAGGGCCCTACCTATTTGTAATAGTGAACAAAGGTGTTCTTGTTTAGATGCCTCTTTAAGTATATTATCAAGATGAAAATATATTCTATAGATTAATTTACACACATTAACATGCCAATTTTAAACATTACACAAACATATCATCTTGACACTTCTTTGCTTGCCAATTTGCTCACTATCTTTTAGACTGTGACAGTCTGCTTGTAGGTTGCTTTAGGGTGTCAGTGCATAGGAAAATAGTCTTTGATTAATGATTTATCAAATCCTTTATATTCACAAGTCATTAATTTTTAAATTTTTATCTCCCTTAATCCAAAATTACTCTCAACACTCCTCCAAAATCATCATTTCATTCCATTGTTTGCTTCAGTTATAGGTGATTGTGTTTCTTCATCCATTTAGGCATGTAGGCTTTTTTTAGGTGAATCTATACTTTTTCATGGTTATTTGTGATATATGAGTGTATTTTTTTACATTCAAACCATACAATTTCCCCAATCTTACTCAAGGTCGTGACTGTTTCACATATTTTGCTCTTTCTACTTATCGATGTTCATCACAGTCATATGTATAGATATAGAGCATTCATTAGGGCTAAGACATTGAATTTATCTCCCTCTCTTACCCTCTTGGATTATAGACACTCCATGAACTCATTTTCATCATTCCAATTTTGTATCACAACTTAGAACTCCATAATGGAGTGAAGGGAAACTTTTTGGTGACTATCCTGTAGACAACACTAACTAGTTTTAGTGTGTTTCTCGACATCTTCCATGGTCTAAATGACCATATTATTCTTATAATTTTGGATTAAAACATTAGGATATAATTATTTGGTATAGGAAATATATCTCCACCCAATTTTAGGACTCAAATCCTCTTATAGGTGTACTTTGAGAGGCCTACAAAAACCCATCAGGCCTCTATTTGATCATTTTAGAGCAACAAGGCCTAAAACACAATCCAACTTCCAATTTGATGTTTTTCCACCTTTATTGTCAACTAGGATCATCAGTTGGTTTGTATAGGCATTATCTATGGCAAGGATCCTCAAAATGGATTGATCATCACATTGGAACACCTCCATAAGAGTTATCTATGACATCAATTATAGATGACATTCTCCTTTCATAAGCATAACTAAGATTGTTCTCCAAATTTGATAATTTTTATCACATATATTCATTTTCCCAACACTTAAATTCAGATTAGTAGTCCCAAAAGGTTATGTACCGTGTCAAAACTTTGAACTTGCATTGATGACATCAGCATGTTCCTGTAGATGGAGTTGTGTGATTATGCTATGCAGGGAGAAAATGAGGGAGCAAGAAAATGCAAGAAAAAGGCTTTCCAAGGACCAAAATAAAAATTTAAATTATTTAATACCAAAAATACATCATTAACCCCACCAAACCATATCAAAATACCATATCTAATGTGAAGGGATCATTTGCAAAGTAACTGCACTGACTGTGAATACAAAAAAGGCATTTTACAAGCCTAGAAGAGTTTTTCTCACACAATTTAACTCTCAAATAAAATAATAATCATGGTAAAATATTAAAAATCATGCATAAACACCTAAAATAGATAATCCCATCAATCTAAATCAATAAAATATGAAACAGGCTCAAAAGGAGACCCCCTCATTGTCGAACATGCATAAGAAGATACATGGGATCAAATTAATTTTTCATGAAGGAGGAGGAACCAAAATAATATTTATTGTTATGTAAATTAATTTCACTCAAATAACTATCCACCCCCAATACAATTCTTCTTGACTCCCATTGTATGGCCCATAATGAGTATTTAAACTTGACTTTCATTTACATGCCAAGAGGAAAATGAAGAAAATTGAGTTGTAGATGCAATTTTTTGTGAAAAAAATGAGATCCAAATGTTTATATGTCCTATATGGAGGTTAATAGTCACACCACCACATTTTCCAAGTGGCACACTTCCCAAATAGTCATACAAGTGTCTTTTTTTCAATATTTGGTCAAGAAAACTACCCTTTTCTAAACAACCTACCATTTATTCAATTATTTCAGCTTCCTAAAGACTTATAAGGACACATGGGGGATTAAATAAGCATTTTTAAATTTAAAAAATCCTTAAAAACCCTTACAAATCATTAAATGCACTTAAAATGACCTCTAAATGACCTAAAAATGATAAATAGACCTTGGGGACTAATAACCAAAGGTAGAATAACATTAAATGACATTAATTGACCCTTTAAACACCTTATAACATCCATTTAAACCCATAGACCCAAAAACTTAAATTTTTGCCTATATGTGCCCTAGTTTGAATGGAAAGTCAAACTTGGTCAACAATTTGGTGACTCATGGGGGTAGTATCCCTGCTATACTAACTAAGCCAGTAGCCTTATCAGTCCGTTGGGATTATGGATTCCTTTAAAGACTGAGATAAATAAGGGACCTTGACTATGACCAAGATAACTAGTTACTACTACAACCACACAAAGGGAAAGGACACACAAGACACACATGTGCATAAGCACTTAGGAAACACAAGACAAACTGAAACAAACATACTCAAACAGTAACAAACCTGATATGAACACTTCCTCCTAGATTGAAAGGGTAGCTTGAAACATTATTGGCTTCATGACGTAGTGGGATGAATGAGGCATGCGACCTCTTGATCTTTGGCATCAATGCCTCTATCTTCTTCATGGAACTCAATAAGAAACAAGCAGCTCGAAAAAGATTACCAATAGAAATGAACTCTTACAGCTCAAAAAATTCAAGTTTCTCATAAGATTCTTCAACTTTAGCCTCTAATGGTGATGCAACAAGGCTTGCATTCTTATTTTCCATGATATTCTCAATGAGATTGGGTTTCTCTTCTTGACATATGAGGTCATCAAGCTTATGACCTTCATGTTCTAATGCATTTAAGGTTGGTTCAAAATTAGATAGAGGTATGGACTCATCTCCAATAAATATGTCTTCCACCTTGGTTTCATGGGACTCTTTCAAGATTGTAACTTCTTGAGGAGTGACCTGACCTTCATCCTTGATAGTGCACTCCACTTCATGCTTGAGATGGTCATCTACAACTTCATAATTATACATAGAGTCTTCTTGCTCTTGGTTCAAGAAGGGTGATTTATGATTGATATCCCCAAGTGGATTTCCAATGATAAATTATTCTTCCTCACCACTTGTGTCATCCTCTTTCTCTATTGCAAACTAAATTTCTTCCTCCTTTGATGCTTTCCTTAAAAGAGTTTCTCCTTCAAGGAAAGGGATGGTGGAAGAGAGATATATAGGTCTATGGGTTGGGGATGGAGTGTGGTGGTCATGTATGGGCATGGAGATGGGTGAAACATCTTGAATGAGATCTTGAAGGAGAGGTAAGATAGGATGAGCAATAGGAAGGAGATTTTTTCATCATCCTCTTCATCTTTTTGAGGCTCTTCATAATTTTTTTGAGATTCTTTTATAGCTAAATTTTTTTCCATAGCCTCTTGAGTTTCCCATTTCTCTAACCTATCAATCCACCATTGAAAAAATTTCTTTCCATATACAATCCTTCACTAATGGCATATTAATTCTCTTCTTCAACATACCCCCACATGTCCATCAACAACCCAATTGAAACCCTTAACCAAACAACAAGACCACCAAGAGTTTCAATGCAATAGTTATCTAGCACACTCATATGTTTTTCCAATTCTAGAATCTTTGGCATAACTACCCACACATTTTAAAAATGAGAGGTGTAGTAAGCTTTAACAAAGTGACTAGGTTTTTTAACTTCTTCAAGCAAGGTTTTGAAAGCTTCATATTTTGCCTCCCAACTAATGGTGTTTATTGACTCATCATGACAAGGCTGAGAGGAATATGGGTCATATGGCTTGTCAAAAATAACATACTCATTTGGAAAGGAACTAGGTTGACCATATGACTACCGTGACTCATAAGGGGGATGGTATTCTTTATAGGGCTATTGAGAAGGGTAGAAAGGGTCATGAAAGGGTTAACAGGGAGGTGTATGGTAAGGATTCTCCTTATATCCATCCATATCAACTTCATAAGTAACATGAAAAGACAAGAATTGATCAAAATATTCATCAATAGATACATGGGTTTATTATAACAATAAATTCATTTGGAGTCACCATTGGCATTTGCTTGGATGCTTCCAAAAGTTGATAAGAGAGAAGACATGCCAAAAATATTCCCACTATTTGGATCTTATCCCATCGGGTGTTCTAAAATTATTGTCATCAAATTGTTCACCCTAGGAGAAGCTCCTTCACTTTGATGCAACATTGAATCATCCCTCAAGTTTATGACAACTTTTAAGAGAGACGAATCTCTAGGATTGAAAAGGTCTAGCTCTCTAGATATGACTTAATATGCTTATGCTACTAAAACTACCTAACATGGGTGAAAAGGGAGAGAAAGATGCATAAAGTAAACCTAAACTAGGAGATGATACACCAATAGTTTCTTCCATTCATACACTTTTTATTTTTATAATGAACTAAGACAATCAAACTAGCCTCACACCATTAACGGAGCTCCATAGCATGAGTGTTTCTCATGAAGGTAAATAATAACTCAAAAAATGAAGGAAAGTGAAAAGAAGGTCAGATATGACACTACCAAACTCATACACACTTAAAAATTCTATTGCAGTAGCATACACTTCATGAAACCTATTAGGAGATAAGTCATTGACAGCAACACATTCAAGGATAGCATGAAACAAGATGAACTCAATCTATACTTGACTTTCATGATGGATCACTTTAACATATAGTGAAAATGGACTTAGAGTATAACCATATTACTTCTCATTAGATTAAGTACAAATCAAGGCACATTTTTGGTATGGATTCACCATACCAAGAGTTGGAATCCTAACAATGGCCAAAAAGGTCCAATTTATAGAACTTTGAAGGAGAGAGAGAAGAAGTTGAAAAGACACAAGGACATGTCACCAAGTGAAAATTAGTTACAATTGGATGTATAGGATAGGTTTGGTGAGCTATTCTAGGTCATGAAGGTGTACTTGTCCACACAAGTCATAAAGATAGTGAAAAGTGGCACAAAACTACCATTTTGGCATGAGAAACTATCCACCTAAGTTAGCTTCCAAAATTACTTATATACCTACATATGGTGAAGTTTTATGATTGATATGAGAAATAGGGTTTACAGAAAAGTCCCCACATGCATTGGATTAATCCCTGACTATCCCTATTATTGTGGACATGTAAAATCATCACTAGTAGTTTTAAAAGGGCTCTTTACCATGTACCTTCTCCACTTGGTAGTCAAAAATTTCTAAACTTGCAAAATAATCCTTGCACAAGAGGTAATGACACTTTTCAAAGGCTCCCATATCATCATATTCAATAACAACCCTAAAAAAGGCCTTCCTAATTGCTTTTCACCAATTTCCCAAGTGTTCACTAGTTTGGTTCACTAGATTGGTTAAATGTGAGGGCTTGGTTGGGGCACTTAGATATTTATTTATGTACTAAGGTGAATTTTGTGAGTTATCTCAAGAATAAATCTTTCTACCAAAGTTTGTTTCATCTCCTAATTCATTTTGTAGCTTGTATACCACTCAAAACAGATAAAATAAGCTCTATTTTCCCTTGATATATATAATTCTATAGAATAAAGTCACATTTATGGGATCTTATAAGAGTCCTCTAAAACTTCTAGGTGGTTTCATGTCCATCCCCTTTCATCTAGATGATTAAAATGCTCTATCTCTCCAATCGGGTCACTTTGAAGGTTTTATAAGGGTTTTGATTGACTTGGACTCTTAACCTTTGTTCATAAAGGTTATACATTAGACCTCACTCCAAATTCCACTGAGGGATCCTCAAGGAACCTCCCTAACATATCCAAATGGCTTAGGGTCCCATGCAAACATCCATGAAAGATATGAGCGATGGAAGTTGACCTTTAAATGGTTCTCATGCTCTTTATGAGGGTTTGAGTATGTCTGGAATTGGATATGGCTTCCGATGGAGTTTCTTAGCCAACCAAAAGCTTCCTCACATCTGAGACTAACCTGTAAACATTTTAAAATCATTTGGGGAGCTCAAAAAGAGCCAAAAATGCAAGCTACCCTTGTTTTGGAACAAGAGCCATGCTTTACCAATAGGCCTATTTATGCTTTGTGAACCAAAAGATGATAATTATCATCATAAATGAATTTAAATATAATTAACACATCATATTCACCATTTTAGGCATCACACAAAACATTATATTACTTGGATAAGGCCATAACATGAATTCACATCTCATTTAGGGTGGGTTTTATATGTTTTCTCACTAGGTCTGCTTGTAGACCTCCTTGTGTGGATCATTTTCTTAGAATACCAACCTTATATGTCGGTTCCTCATGTCCCTATATATGTTCCCCAACTATAAAAACTTCACCACTTGAGTAGACTAACCTTTGGTTCACTATCTAACTCCTTTTCTAAAAACTACCTTTCTCTTACATGAGAGGACTGACCTACCTCTGAGATAAAATAGAGGATATTATACCTAATTTTATAGTAAAGTCAAGTATTTTTTGAGATATGTTATAATGTTAAATTCTACAAAATGGTTTCATTAGATTCCAAGTCTAAGTGATCAAACCAACTCAACTTTGCCAAAAAAGGGTTCAAAACCTTGTTTCCTACATATTTTCACCCAAACCTCCTTATAAATGATCCTTCCTTGATGCCTCCAAGTTAATTATACATTATCCTCACCTTATTTTCATTCTCATATAACTTAGGGATCCACTAAAATCTCTTTTTTTAAGTGAAATCTTATACTCACCTCTTGAACCAAAACCTCTCTTAGTTTATCTATATAGTCTGAGTCCATTTTATTACAAGAGAAAGGTCTTGGAGTGCTTGAGGATGAGTTTGTCATGTAATTTCCTTCATTTTATTATTAGTATCATATGAATTTTTTTTAAACTTCCCCTTTCCTTGCTTAGGTACCTCAACCTTCAACACATGCCTCTCACATTAGGGCCCTACTTGTTTGTAGTGGTCAACAAGGGTGTTCTTGTTTAGATGCCTCTTTAAGGATATTATCAAGATGACAATACCTTATATATATTCATTGACAGAAATTCACATCCCAATTTTAAATATTCCTCAAACCTATCATCTTGACACTTCTTTGATTGCCAATTTACTTACTATCTTTTGGACTGAGATAGTTTGCCTATAGCTTTAGGGTGTCAATGGGCATGAAAATAGTATTTGATTGTTTCTATAGAAACTCTTCTATATAAAAAATTAATTAGGTTTTCCATTTCTATATCCCTTAACCCAAAATTTCTCTCAACATTCCTCCAAAGTCATCATCTCATTCCACTATTAGCTTTAGCTATAGGTGACTGTGTTTCATCATCCATTTAAGCCTGTAGGTTATTTTTAGGTGAATCTATACTTGTTCATGGTTCTTGGTGATATAGGAGTGTATTTTTTACATTAAAACCATAAACTTTCCCCAATATTTCTCAAGTTCTTGACTGTTTCACATACTTTGGTCTCTCTACCTGTAGATGCTCATCACAGTCATTTGTACAGACAGAGAGCATTCATCGGGGCTAAGACATTGAATTTATCTCCCTCTCATGCCCTCTTGGATTATATACGCTCTTTGAAATAATTGAAATCATTAAATTTTTGTGGCACAACCTAGAACACCATAATGGAGAGCAAGGCAACTTTTGGTCATTGTCTTGTAGACAACACTAGCTGGTTTTAGTGTGTTTCTAGACATCTTCAAGGGTCTCAATGACCATCTTCCTCTCATAATTTTGGCTTCAAACTTTGGGATATACTTATCTTTTATAGTGACTATATCTCCACCTAATTTGAGGACTCAAATCCTCTTATAGGTATACTTTGAGATGCCTATAAAAACCCCTCAAGCCTTTGTTTGGTCATTTTAGAGCAACAAGGCCTAAAACACAATCCAACTTCCAATTTGATGTTTTTCCACCTTTCTTGTCAACTAGGATCATAAATAGGTTTTTATAGGCATTATATATTTAAATAAACCTCAAAATTTATTGATAATTCTATTGAAACACCTCTAGAAGAGCTATCTATGGCATTAATTATAGATGACATTCTCCTTTCGGAAGCATAACTGAGACCTTTCTCCAAATTTGCTAGTTTATAGCACATATATGCCTTTTCCAAACACTTAAATTAACATTAGTAGTCCAAAAAGGTTAAACACCATGTCAAACCTTCAATCTTGCATTGATGGCATCATCATGTTCCTGTAGATGGAGTTTTGTGACTGTGTTATGTAGGGAGAAAATGAGGGAGCAAAAAAATACAAGAAAAATAACTTCCAAGAACCAAAAGATAAATGTCAGTTATTGAATACCAAACATACATTAGGAACCCCACCAGAACAATATAAAGACACCATATCCAATGTGAAGGGATCATTTGTAAAGCAACTAAGCTGACTGTGAATACAAACTAGGCATTTTGCAAGTGTAAAAGAGGTTTTCTCACACAATTGAAATCTCCAAGATAATAATAAGCATGGTAACATATTTAAAATAATTTATAAACACTTTAAATATATAAACCCATCAATCCAAATTAAAAATATGTAAAATAGGCTTAAAAGGAGACCCCTCATGGTTGAACATGCATAAGAAGTTGACTGGGATAAAATTGATTGTTCATGAAGGAGGAGCTAGAAATTTGGGATTTATTATTATGTAAATGAATTGATCTCAAAACACTATACACCCCCAAGACCATTCTTCCTGACTCCACAATGTATGACCCATTGTGAGTGTTTGAACTTGACTTTCATTTGCATCCCAAGAGGAAAATGAAGAAAATTGAGTTTTAGATGAATTTTTTTTGCAAAAAAGGAAAACCAAACATGAATATGGCCTATAGGGATGTGAAGAGTCACACCATCATGTTTTCCAAGTGGCATACTTCCCAAGGAGCCATACAAGTGTCTTTTTCTCACTCTTTGGCCAAGAAAACTACCATTTTTTTAACAACATACCATTTTTTTAGTTATGTAAACTTCCTAAAGATTGATAAGGACATGTGGGGGATGACATAAACGTTTTTAACTTGCATAAATCCCAATAAACCCGTAAAAATCATCAAATACACTACAAATGACCTCTAAATGACCCAAAAATGATAAATAGACCTAAGGGACTAATAACCAAAGGTATCATAAAATTAAATGACATTAATTAACCCTTTAAACACCTTATAATATCCATTTAAACCCATATAGACCCAAAAAATCAAGTTTTTGCCTATAGGTGCCCTAGTTTGACTATAAAGTCAAACTTGGTCAACATTTACAACTTTGCAAATTTATAAATTTGTAAATTTACAAAATAAGGAAAGTGGAGATACTTTACAAATTGGTAAATTTACAACTTTGTAGAATTGGGAAAGTGGAAATACTTTGCAAATTTGTAAATTTGAAAAAATGAGAAAATAAAGATACTTTGTAACTTTGCAACTTTTCAAATATGTAAATTTGTAAAATTAGGAAAGTGGAGATAATTTGCAACTTTGTAAATTTTCAAATTTACAAAGTAGGGAAAGTAGAGATATTTTGTAACTTTGCCAATTTTTAACTTTGTAAATCTACAAAGTTGTAAAGTGCACAAAAATCTCTGATTTCCACTTGGTAAAAAGGTGCTCAGGCCATATTAAAGCTTTTACTCAAGTCTCTAATATTTTGGTTATTTTCCCCACCGCTTCATGATTGTCATTGGATGGTGAATAACCTTGAAAACTGACTTTATCTAGCACTTATAATGTAAACCTCATTTTTAGGCATTTACCTTAAGGTTTCCAAACCTACCTTAAACTTTGTTAAAATATTCAAAAGAAGGCTGAGAACATGAAGTAGGGGCCTAAATCTTATTTTATCCCTTCACCATTGGATCATCCACTACAAAAAGCTCCTAAAATAGTTCAGTTCACCATGCCAAGACCCTTCAAGATAGTGCACTACATCATTAAGTCATGACTAGAAAGAGATTAATCATCAAGGCAAAGGGTTAATGAATTATTTATGAGAATGTTATAGTCTATCTAGGAAAAATTTGGGTATGTAGGCCAATTTTGGTCAACATTTATGGTGATCACCTATTTCAAACAACCATTTATATCAAAGTTTAATTTGGCAAAATAATTGAATACAACACCAAATATAAGATCTCCTTAATCATGGAATTATCAATCCTAGATATTCTCCTTGAAGGGGTCTAATATTTCTCATGCCTAAGAAGGATGGGTCTTATGTCTCTACATACACTATCAGTAACTCAAAAAAAATTATAGTGAAGAATTGGCATCCTCTGCTATGAATTAACGACCTCTTACACTAGCAAGGCACAAAATACTAAACCCATATCAACTTGAGGTTAGGTTGATATCAGGTTCTAGTCCATACTAAAGATATAAGTAAGAAAACCTTTAAAATATGGGAAATATTGTATGAATAATTGGTTATGTCTTTTAGCCTAACCACCATGCCAACAACATTTATGCACTTGATGAATGATCTACTTAAGCCATTGCTCAACTCTTTTATCATCATATACTTGGATGACATTCTCATCATCAAAAATTCTTAAGAGAAGCTTGTGGAACATATATCATGTGTCTTCAACAAGTTGCATGAACACAAGTTGTAAGAAAACCTAGAAAAGTGTATATTTGACATTTTATAGATATAATATATAGGATACATCATTGACCACATAAGAATCAATTTAGACCCAAAAAATACCAAACTAATCCAGGACTATCCAACTCTACATAATCTCAAAAAATTGGGGAGATTTCTTGGACTCACAAACTTATACCACATGTTCAACCTTTTTTTTTGCACATTTCTTGGCCACATAGCCAGATCACACTAATAAAATCCAAGTTTGATAGGACTCATACATAATAATGCATTTTTGAGGCACTCAAGCAATGCTTCTACATAGCTCCTATAATTACAATGCTTGACATTCCACACTCCTTTAATATTCACACTAATTCATCTAACTATGCACTTAGTTTAGTAATCATGTAGCATGGACATCTAGTTGGCTACCATTTATAAATGTTTAGCAAGATGATGAAAAGGTAGTGTTTAAGACTTAATATGAATGGGTTGAGATATTCTATCACAAAATATTGAGGTATCTAGTGTTCTATAGTGAACACCATTCATAGAGGTCATGACTCATGATCTATACAAGTCCAATTCCAGATGTGTGCATCTAAATCACCAATTATATATCATATAGAATACTAGGGTAAAATACCTTTTGGGGTTGATTAAGTATAATCCATCATAGTTTCATTATTATTATACAATAAGTCTACCTTAGATCTTATCATCAAATGTATTGAAGGAGAAACACAATCTTCAATGTAAACACACCTAACTAGAGACTTTGTTATAATAAGATTGAATAACAATTATCATGCTACATAGTACCTAGTTTCTACCTTTTAAATTCTATAGATTACACCCCATTTTTCCTTCCATCTGTACCCACTTTAATCCAATTATTGTCCCCATAAGCATAAGGTGAATCTATCTATTTTGGGATGATATATGGCTTTTGCTCAGACTTATTTAAGGATATGACCACTATTTTATCTTTCTAATGTACTTCTATCTAATTAAACATAGTATTGGTATTCATTTGGCAATCATGGTCCCTTTTATTAAAGATTAAGATAGGGTAATGATTCTCTATTATATTCATGTTGATGACCTCAAATTCCCCTTGCAAGTTAAGGTCAACCATTTTAATTTCAACATCTTTCAACCAACAATGGGTTTGACTATACCATAATCTACTAAGCTCAATGTTATTGGATTGTAGCTCAAGTTTCATTGATTAATGGATTCCCATGTCAATTAGGGAATCATATTGACTATGTTTCCTAATTTAAATACTATATTTGGAATTTCATATCCATCCAAATCAATATCCATTTTTGAATCCACATCACAAGTATTCCTGGTATTGACATACCAGACTAATTTAATGGCCCTTGTCTGTCATTGTTGTGCACACTCTAGGAGATTATGTATGAGGTTAATAATCTATTTTTGTATATATCCTCATTACATAATGTACTAATTAGTTTCATCAAATCCATTAAATCAGTCACAACACCCTCTTGATGAATTATCAAAATAATTTTCCCATACAATTGAGCATTGATAGTTGTGTTATCATCCTCAAAGACTAGTTTTTATTGCATTTATTGCAATACCTACACAGCTTCATACATTAAATTTTTTCAATAAAAGGATCAAGATATTTATCTTACTAAAATTTCATAGTAACATGATCCCAAGGAATTTCTAAAGGAGATAATCCATTTATATCTCTCTATTGCCTTTTGATATCTTGCACAAATTTATTTTCCTTTGGTTATACATTGATCATATTTACATTGCACACTGACTTCTCCTTTCTTTGTTTCTCTAAAATATGTAAATATTCTATTTGATGTGATCTTTGACCTTATATTATACACAATAAAATTGTCTCTAAGGGTTTTTAGGTTAGTTCCTCACATAATGATTATATGCCCTGCATATATAACATTTCATAGGGGTCAATCTTGCCAATTATTGTTGTTACAACCTCCTTGATATCCACCATGATATCGACACCTATATACCCCTTTATAGCCTCTTATATTTATTGATATCCCTAACTTTGTGATTATTATCCATCATATCCTCCTTGATGATTCATCTATGCATCATATCCCCCATACTGATGCCAAGGGGAACTTGGAGTCCATTTTGTATGTTGTTTCTAAAGTCTCATATTTTTCTAGGGTTATGCATACTGACTAAAATATTAGTATGAGGAATATGATGTATTATTCCATATTAATAGGACATGTGATTGATATTATGGTGAAGGCATCCATACCAAACTACCTTGAGTTTAATTTTTCATCCCCACATCTAGTCTTAAAATTATTTGTTTCAAAATGGGTATTTGATAAGCCTCAACTACAAACATGCTCAACATTATATCTTGTTTTAATTATTTCAAAGCTTGATAAATTGTCTAATGATGATTTTTAAGTTTTAAAAAAATGTAGTACATGCTTTGTGACTTTTATATATATTGTTGTAGAATAAGGAGATTAGTTGTAAGATGTCTAAATACCCTACATATTTCACAAAATTTAGTTTTAGTTTTCGGATAGTCATTCCTTTGATGTCCCTCATAGACACATTTTATGCACTATAATCCTAATTTAGGCTTATCATTTTCATGCATCTCATTCATATTCCTCATAAAATAATATAACGTAGCTTCTACTTTCAATCCCATTGATGGAAGGTCCATATAATTTTCTATCTATTTTAATTGTGTAGCAGCAGACCGAGCAGCAACCTTGGTGGAGAACTAGGATTGTGTAATAGTGAAACTTATTCCCTATTATAGGACCTTGATGAACTAAGAAACCTTATCTTTGTCTTCTAAAATAAAATAAATGTAAATACTCTCAATCTCACACAGGTTAAATATTTTCTAGTAGTAAAATTTAAGGTAAAAAAATGTTCTAGTCAAGTTATTCAAGATCTGAAGGAAATTAAAAAAAATACAGAGAAATAGTTGGAGAACACAATCGTAGGTTTTAGTTTGCATTTCATCACATCATCCAATTTTAACCCTCTTATAATCCATTCCGTTAGGTAGGTTACCATGTATTATTAGAAGTTCAAAGACAAACCATATGTCATTAAATTCATAAACATACTGTAGACACCTAAAAAGTGTCTAACCCTTGGTCTTCCTCTCTCCCCTTGGTCCCTTGCCACTTCGACTATCCCTAACCTACCTAGGTCTTATTAATTGAAAATAATCATCTATTTTTAATTAATAAAGTCCATTTTTCCCTCTCCTTGCCACCTCGCCACCCTAGGATACCCTCCTTGGATCCCCTTCATTCCCCACATGGCCATTTAATGCCTTAGACTCCCTTTCCAACCTCTCCTCTCGCCCATTTAACCCCCGTCGACCGTTTCATCCTTTAGACTGAAATGGAAATGGAGGCTTCGAGACTGGACATTTTATCCATCAGCATCTTGATAAGATCTGCTGATGGATTGGCGAGTTGAGCGCCCCCTAAGTTGTAAGGCGCTTGGAAGAGGTTAGAGGAGGCGTGCGACATAGTCGGTTGTACAATGTACGGATGACTAGTTGTAGGGGCGGAAGTGGAGGATAGAGGTGGTTGCGTTACGAAGGTCGAAGGTATAGGTTGACTGGGCACCGCCAAAGGTGGTTGAATAGCGGCACTGGTAGAGGGATAGGTTGGCACTCCTACATTTGTGGGCGCAAGAGTGTAAGGGGTCGAGGCAATCAAGTTCTGATATGAGGTAGAACTTGGTTGAATTGCAGGTAGTTGAGGGGGTAATGGAACCCCGATGGAGGTCGGTCTAAAAACAGACGGGGAGGCCAAACTTTGCGTATTGGCCATGGTTGGGTTAATAGTTGAGGCGAAAGGCTGAGTCATAAAGGGTTGGGTGGCGAATGGTGTGGATGTCGTCGCCATGTCACCCGAAAGGTCTCGCGTTGGGTTTCTCGCAAGATAGTTTTGGAGGGCTGCGGTATTGAGGTCCAAGAATCTCTCAAAATCTTGGTCCCCTCATCCATACTTTGGGGCAATACGCAAATACGCAAAGTTTGGCCTCAACTATTAACCCAACCATGGCCAATACGCAAAGTTTGGCCTCCCCGTCTATTTTTAGACTGACCTCCATCGGGGTTCCATTACCCCCTCAACTACCTGCAATTCAACCAAGTTCTACCTCATATCAGAACTTGATTGCCTCGACCCCTTACACTCTTGCGCCCACAAATGTAGGAGTGCCAACCTATCCCTCTACCAGTGCCGCTATTCAACCACCTTTGGCGGTGCCCAGTCAACCTATACCTTCGACCTTCGTAACGCAACCACCTCTAGCCTCCACTTCCACCCCTGCGACTAGTCATCCGTACATTGTACAACCGACTATGTCGCACGCCTCCTCTAACCTCTTCCAAGCACCTTACAACTTAGGGGGCGCTCAACCCGCCAATCCGTCAGCAGATCTTATCAAGATGCTGATGGATAAAATGTCCAGTCTCGAAGACTCCCTTTCCAACCTCTCCTCTCGCCCATTTAACCCCCGTCGACCGTTTCTTGTCCCACCTTTTATCAGTCATTTATCTCTTTATCAAATAATGGGTTGACCTCCCTTAAGGAAGTTTTTACACTTCCGGGAACAAGCTTTCACTTGGTAAACCACTGCCTATCTATCTAACATCCTCTTGTCCAAGTTTCTTTTCGTTGCAGGTGTCATTCCTCCACAGCCAAAGAGGGGTGCTCACAAGCGTCTGGATTGCGGTGTGCAATCTTTAGTCCAGTTATTCCTTGCCTCGTCCATCTTCTTTAGTTTCTTTATTCAACTTTTGAATGTAGAAAGCGAATTTTGAATAGAAACATTCTGGCACGCCCAGTGGGACCCTAGGTTCCTCCTGGGTTCCTTTTTCTTCATTCATTTAGGAGCATTAGGTTCTTACCTTTTCTCCTCTTTCTCTTCTTCTCAATGACACTATAAGCAAGACTAAAATGAATCTTTCTTCCTTGCATTTCTAGACTAGTCTAAACATCATACTCTCAACCCTTTCTCAAACTTGTCTGCATAACAAACATCACATTTCGACTTGGGCATTAAAACGTATTGCACTTTCATTTCTGCTTGTGCTTGCATTAGTCCACATCTAGTAACTTAGACGCATATTGAATGAACCGTAGACACTTGATGTTACACTACCAAACCACATGCACTAAACGAACATAAAACATACCTAAGACAAGGCCCGACTGGGATTTCATCCCCCAGCGGATACCTTACCCGTCCCAGTGACCCTACTTGGATTTCATCACCAAGGGGGAAGCCCACTCCGTTCTCTGACGGAGGATAAACTCTAGGCAAGGTATATCTTGGCTAAGCGAGACCAGCTAACCACTGGAATCGTGAAGTGATGGGAGCTTGCTCCTTAGCACCAGGCCATGTACCAGACCCTAACACAGATCTTTGAGCACCTAAAACAACACCTGAAACCATCTTTAGACCGCCTTCTTCTAGGACCCATTTTTCAGCCAATCTCCCCAAACATTCATCTAAGGCATAAGCCACAATTTCTAAGGTTAATTCCTAGGATTTATCGCTTAGGCTTGTTTGTCTCTCTCTGTTTTCCTCTTCTCATCTGATTGTTTGAGTGTGTGAGGATGCTTTTTTCTTTGTTTTTCCAAGAATCATCAAACCTTTTGGTTCTCTAGAAAACACAGTCACCGACATCGGTTCTTTCACCGACGTCGGCCTTCCCCTGTCACCGGCATCAGTTATCTGACCGACGTCGGCCACATTTATTACTGACATCAGTTTTTAAACCGACGTCGGTCTCTGTCACTGTCCTTTTTCTTCAAAACCAGCAGCCTGAAACCTATCCCTTCTCTATCAAAAAAACTCCATTCTGATTTTCTGAGACTGCAAAAACACAGTTTCTGGAACCAGGACCTCTTCTTAACCACTTTAGCCACCAGCCGCTTCCGTCTATCCTGTCTCTAACCAGTCCTATCATGGAGTTCCACTCGGAGACTGAAAGAACTCCTACAGGACCAACCCCGACCCCGACCCCGACTCAAATTCCCATCATCCCTGAAGGGGACCAAGATTTCGAGAGATTCTTGGACCTCAATACCGCAGCCCTCCAAAACTATCTCGCGAGAAACCCAACGTGAGACCTTTCGGGTGACATGGCGACGACATCCACACCATTCGCCACCCAACCCTTTATGACTCAACCTTTCGCCTCAACTATTAACCCAACCATGGCCAATACGCAAAGTTTGGCCTCCCTGTCTATTTTTAGACCGACCTCCATCGGGGTTCCATTACCCCCTCAACTACCTGCAATTCAACCAAGTTCTACCTCATATCAGAACTTGATTGCCTCGACCCCTTACACTCTTGCGCCCACAAATGTAGGAGTGCCAACCTATCCCTCTACCAGTGCCGCTATTCAACCACCTTTGGCGGTGCCCAGTCAACCTATACCTTCGACCTCCATAACGCAACCACCTCTAGCCTCCACTTCCGCCCCTGCGACTAGTCATCCGTACATTGTACAACCGACTATGTTGCACGCCTCCTCTAACCTCTTCCAAGCGCCTTACAACTTAGGGGGCGCTCAACCCACCAATCCGTCAGCAGATCTTATCAAGATGCTGATGGATAAAATGTCCAGTCTCGAAGCCTCCATTTCCGGTTCAAGCAATACTTTGTCATATGAACAAATTTGCAATGAGCCCATCCATCCTTCCGTCCCTATTCGACCATACCCTAACCATTGGGAGCTTCCTAAATTCACTCGCTTTCAGAGTAAGGAAGACCCACAACAACATCTACGGGCATTTAGACATGCCTATTATCTTATCGCCCACGATGATGCGTTACTTCTACGCACGTTCCCTATGTCCCTTTCTGGCCCTGCCCTTGACTGGTATAGTTCTCTTGCCAGACACTCTATCTTTTCATTCATCCAACTCGCCCAACTATTTCTTGACCATTTCTCAATCAACATCACCAAACAAGTCTCAATCACAGACCTTTACTCCATCAGGCAATTTGACGACGAATCAATTGTCGACTTTGTCGCTTGTTGGAGAGGTCTGATTAACCAACTCTCCTTCTCTTTACCTCAACCCGAGCTCATCGAGCTCTTCTCTCGAGCATGTGCCAGACACATCTCTTCTACCTTATGGATTCAGACATTTCGCACTTTTGACGAAGCTTTCATCATGGCTCAAAAGCTTGAACTCCGTGCCCTTGAAGAAGATAAGGTCAAATTGCGTAATACCAATGCAAAATCTACTGACCATTCTTCTTCCAGACCTTCTTCTTCTGCCAACTCCAAGTCCAAAGGAGTGGCCAACACTGTGGTCGTTAGATCACCATCCTCAACAATAATGAATTACTCTCAACCTTCGACATCTTCCAGCATCACCAAACAATTCCAACAATGGTACATTCAGCGTTCTTACACTCCACTTGGAGAACCATATGCTTCCATTTTGGAAAAACTTCTCAAGCAGGGGGTCCTCAATCTCCCTCCAATCTGACCACCTCAATTTGACCCTTCAAAGGCCATCCCTACATGGTATAGGGAGGCCGACTTCTGTCCCTTTCATCGCGTCCAAGGCCATGACATTGACAACTGCCGAACTTTCAAAAACATCATCCAAGACATGATCGACAAGGGGGATCTTATTTTAGATAACCCGAATGCACCCCCTAATCAGGCCATTGACATCTTCAAACAACCTTTCCCCAATCATCCGCCAACTCAAAACAACGTCCAGACTTCGACCAATGACCCTCAAGACCATGACATTCACATGATTAGCACTATCTTGCCTCTTGTCCTTGACCAACCTCTTCCATTAAAGGATGAGGAACCTCCTTCTCCTACTAGTCCTCCATCTACCTCTCTTGTATCGGAGGACGCTTTGACCACATCAACGCCATTAAGCCCACCTTCATTCGAAGACCCTACCTTACCTACTCCTCAACTACAAGTAGAAGGCACGATCATCCATGCCCTCTGCCCACTTGAGGAGCCAGACACTCTTATTTCTTCTCCACCAAGAGAAGAACTAGTCTCTCCACCCGTTTCAATCGAGGAAGACCCAGTCGCGGTTTCCTCTTGTCCTTTGCCTGAGATTGTTACATCTCACTCACCTTCATCCACATCCAAACCCAAACCCACATCTAACCTCACCTCGCACAACGGTGGCCCTCGACCCAAACACACGAAAGCTACTAGACCACATCGGAGAACTCCTCCCCCACCTTCGTCATTACCTTCAATCTTGGGCCTGCATCCGTCCACTTTAATAGGAGTGCTTCCCACTCCCATCCTTCACAGAGGCACATCGCCTCCATTACTTCCTCATCCCATCAGACATACATCTCATCCGAACTCTCGACCTATGCCTCTTTCACCTCCCAAACCAACATCACCAACCCTCACTGCAATAAAGCATCCAGACCCGTTAGCAGGTTCATATGTCTTGCTCTTACGGCACTTGTTGCAGTCGTCTCGTATCGACCTCCCGCCTCTTAGACAATATCAATCTCTCAGACCTAAACCACCATGGTTCGATGACACTCGCATTTGTGCGTATCATCGCACGCTTGGGCACGACACGGAGCATTGTCATGCCCTCAAGGTCGCCATTCGCCAATGTCTTGGGAATGACACCCTTCTTCTTGACCACGTTATCAACAAACCCTCAACACCGCCCCACTCATCAACTCTCAGATTAAGACCATCTTGGTTTGACAACTCCGCATTCTGCCATTATCATCACACTCTGGGACATGACACTGAGCGTTGTTGCACTCTTAAAGCTGTCATTCATCAGCACTAGAAAAAGGATTCCCTTCTCATCAAGGGTCCTCTTGACCACCTTTTCGAAAAAACATCAACCTCGACTCATGCCTCTCCAACCTCATCACCTAAATCAGGATCTCCACGCCAGACTGTGGTCCCTTTGCCGCCTTTGACCCCCTTATTCGGCATTAACACCGTCCATCTGACCACTAAACCTCAACCGACCTTAACCAACCTTTCAAACATTCTCCCTACCCGCTGGGGGAAATCATCCTTTATTCAAATCTCGACCAACTGTTCAACCCAGTCTCTACCACATATCAATCACTCATTTTATCTTAAAACCCGACCAAGTATCCACCGACCCAACCCCCGACCAATTATTCAACTAGTCTCAACCAAACTTCAACCAAATATCAATCACCCTGACCTCTCGACCAAGCATTCAACCTTTCTCAACCAACCAACGACAATGTCAACCAACTTCACATCCATCAATCAACACCTGACCAATCTGGAAAGAGGCAAATGGGGCAAGTTTGCTCCCAATTGACTTGGACCTTAACACACTAGCATGGCCCAGGGTCTTATTAGACCTTAAACCCCTTTTTATGTCTTGCGTCTTCGACCTTTCTTCTGCTAGTCGAGTACTCGTCTACTTGACACGTAACTTGAGCTCATCCCTTGAGCAATCCTCATCCTCTTAATCCTCATCCCTTTCAACCCTATTACCCTTTAACAAGTCCTCTACAACCCTTTTATGATGCATGGATGCTTTGTCCTAATAAAAGGGGCGTCCTTGAACTTCTACAGCCTTGTCCATGACTCTAAATCAAAAATATATCAAGATGTCAAAACATATCCATGGTCACAAAATCAAGTCAAAATCAAAAAGACAGACTGCTCCCTCGAAGGACAGCTATACTATCATTGCTGTATTACTAGACTGATCCCTCGAAGGACAGCTAGGCCAACTTATCAAACATTATTAAGCAAAAATATAGACCACTCCCTCGAAGGATGGCTATGACTAAATCTTGCTACAAATAGCACCTTTCTTAGAAGCTTCCCACATTGATCAGCTTCGCAACATGACCACTACATCAAAAGACATCTCTATGTAGGCTTCCCGCATCGATCAGCCTGCACCAAAAAAAAAAAAAAAAAACGAGTCATGGACTTGGCTTGTAGTTATCTCAGGGTCTCCTATAAAAAGGGGCAAGGTTATTCCTGCTCTTAAACTGGGTTACCCTATCCTCCTCCTATCACCTGCTCAAGGGACTTCGAGCTCACTTTAATGTCAAAGTGATTCGATTACCGTTCTAACTCAACACTGGTCAATGACGTAATGCATGAACGGGGCTTTTGTTCTAATAAACCCCTATCTATGCTTCCTTTCTGGTCCTTGTCAATGAAAGAGCGATTTGCCTTTCATCTTTTCTCTTCACTTTAGTCACATTTTTGACTCATCTCAAACCCAGCCATTTTCATCATTTTCAGCTGACATCATTCTAGACCATTTCACATAGTTTCCATGGACACCAGTACACATGGAAACTACCGACTATACCCAATTTATGTTAAGCATAAACCAATACTTGCTGAAGCATAAATAGACTTCTATTCATTTTTAGCATATATCCATCGCGACTATGGAAACTTGCTAGGGATGAAAGACTCTCGACCAATTCTGCAGAATACACCATCTATAGCATCATTTTATCCTCATCTTACCCTCGTCATTTCAACACATGACCAATCTCATCATCGACCAATCTTCTTAATTTGTCTGAACTACATTGGTCTGAGGCCCTATGACCAGGGCTATGTAGGCAGCACTCAGATAACACATCCTCTGAGGTTAGCTCGACCACCCCCGTTTGTTCGTCTCTTTGATGAACAAACCTTCTCTTCTGCGACCTTGACCTTGACCAAGACCAATCATTTTCTTTGACCAAGACCAATCATTTTCTTTGACCAAGACCAATCATTTTCTTTGACCAAGACTAATCAATCCCTCTGACCCTCCCTCCCTTTTAGGGAGAACTACATCAGCCTGAGGCCCCTACGACAGGGGCTATGTAGGCAGCACTCAGTTGACATGGGGTCTTCTGGGGTTAGCTCGGCTGCATCCTTTCGTCCATCCATCCCCTTGACCAATGACCATCCTTCGACCTTCGACCACTTCCAAGACAATGTTGCCTTGGCTGTTTTTGCGTGTGTGCTACCTCACGGCTGGTTAGCAGAATTATCCGCAGACTATTTTTGACCCTTCGCAAGTATAGGATTGCGAGCCAGTTGATCCCTACTACTTGTGGCTTTTTCATGTTTCTGGGAGCACTTCCTGAGCCCTGGATACCTGGAACACGACGACCATTTGGAGCTTCAGCTTAAATTGAGTGACCCGATCAGCAGACGACTAAATGCTGGGGCCTGGTTACTTCAATTTTGGCACTCCTTGACCCTCGACATGCGACAATTTGACCTGACCATCTTGTGCAGTGGTATGCGCGCAATCATGACTTTTGCAGCGTTCTCACTCACCTCTCTCTTTCTCATCCACCTTTTGTCAAATCAGCACCCGACATCAGGTTCCTTCCCTCGACTCCTGCTTTGAGGGGGAATACCTCATCCATACTTCGGGGCAATACACATCATCCCTTACCTAGGGCAACCACCTCCCTATTTTTGTCTTGCAGTTCATTCAGAACAATCAACAAGACAAAAAGGGGCAAATGTAGACACCTAAAAAGTGTCTAACCCTTGGTCTTCCTCTCTCCCCTTGGTCCCTTGCCACTTCGACTATCCCTAACCTACCTAGGTCTTATTAATTGAAAATAATCATCTATTTTTAATTAATAAAGTCCATTTTTCCCTCTCCTTGCCACCTCGCCACCCTAGGATACCCTCCTTGGATCCCCTTCATTCCCCACATGGCCATTTAATGCCTTAGACTCCCTTTCCAACCTCTCCTCTCGCCCATTTAACCCCCATCGACCGTTTCATCCTCGCATTCATTTGACCTGGCGGCTGGGAAACGGATAGAAGGCTATTTTTAGCCTTTTTCCGGCCTTTTAGCCACCGACGTCGGTCAGCCCTCAGCCGACGTCGGCGATATTGCCGGCGTCGGCACCCTTCATAACGGTTTTCTTCACCGTTATCTCTCTCTGGTTCCGCTTGGCTTCTCTGGATTTCTCTGCGTCTCTAGCTCTCGCATCCCGACTCTTGAATCTTTGGCATCAAACCCTTGTATCAGCAATCTCTCTACCAATCAATCTGACTCTCCCCCTCAGGTACACAGCAAGCTTCTGCAAGTGAACAATGGGGATTCTTCATCAGCAACAGGTCTTCAACAAGCGGCAACAACAACACCTTCTTCAGCAGGGCATAGGTATGTAGTGCTCTGTTTATTTTCTTTATGCTTTCTAGTTATCATGTTTTAAACTAGATTCAGCTCTTCTACCCCCCAAACAGTTAACCAAACCAAATAGACCCAGATTCCTATCTCCCTGATTGGCTTCCTCTATCTCCCTGTCCCTCTCTGTCCATTTGACTCTCCTGTAGCTCTGCACAGACCCCTGACTGCCTCAAACCGGACTCAAACTCGTCCACTGACCATTTTTAAATAGACCACAGATCAATACCCGGACCATCCACAGACTAGACCCTGCCCTGACCCGTCTGGAGGCCATTGCCCCGATCGACGCCGGTCATTACCCCCACCGACGTCGGCAGACTAACCGATATCGGCAGACCAGACAACCGACGCCGGCGACTGTGACCAGGCCGACAGCTTCTTCCAGGTAAGCCTTTGCTTCCTTTTCTCTTTCAGTTTGCTATCATTTCAGTCTATTTTAGCATTCTGTCTTTTTATCAGTCATTTATCTCTTTATCAAATAGTGGGTTGACCTCCCTTAAGGAAGTTTTTACACTTCTGGGAACAAGCTTTCGCTTGGCAACCCACTGCCTATCTATCTAACATCCTCTTGTCCAAGTTTCTTTTCGTTGCAGGTGTCATTCCTCCACAGCCAAAGAGGGGTGCTCACAAGCATCTGGATTACGGTGCGCAATCTTTAGTCCAGGTATTCCTTGCCTCGTCCATCTTCTTTAGTTTCTTTATTCAACTTTTGAATGTAGAAAGCAAATTTTGAATAGAAACACATACATGAATTAAGTGTCATATATGGTAGGTTGGTAGTTGTTACTAAAGATGTTTGAATACTAGCAATTGTGACTAGTGGTGACTCTTGACTTTTTTATGCGTTGTTAGGTGACTGCTTAGTGTTTACTATGACTATAGGCTACTATGCACTAATATTTTTAGAAGTAGAAATAAATCCTTCATCTTGTAATTCTTTATTTCTAATTCCAACTTGGTTTCTACACCGAGCCTTCTAAACTTGGTTGTAAAATAATCAAACTAACCTGAAATAACTTCTCTCTATACTTTTAATACCTTTAATAAATAAAGTGGGATTGGGGGATACATACCCTTTAAATGAATGACGTTTATTTCTAAATTATTATAACTTTAAAATTTAATATATAATATTACTACCTTCAATTTTAATGTTTTCCATAGAACTTGCATTCCCAGTTCTAGTTAAAAACCCTTGTCTTAATTGTGATGTACCTCTACTTCCTAAATTCTCTACCTCTATATCACTAATTCTAGTATCTTCTTTCTCATTGGGCCATTTCTCATATTCTACATAACCTCTTCTTTTAGAAATTTCCACATCTTCTCTCAGAAATCTCTCTTATCTATAGTATTTTCCTTGTATATCTCCATCTCTAGGACTTTCTTCTCTACTCCTAGTCCTATTTGTAGTTACTTTGGGGTCATTTGTATTATTCCACCTTCTTTTCTATCATAATTCCATTTCTAATCCTAGAATTTTCTTCTCACTCTAAGTCTTTTCACCTTCTATTTTTTGGTATTAAGTTTAATTTACTTTTACTCAGCTCTTCTTCATTCACTTTCTCACACTCACCCCCATGTTGTCCAATGTAACTATTCCATATTTTTTGGAGTAGGCACCATGGATTTTTCACAAGAAACATTTTTATTAACAAATTTAGTCACTATAAAAATTTCCCTCTAATTCCTTGGATAAATCAATCTTGTGTAGTCTTAAAATCTATGTATCTGTATACTATGAACTCGATAATATAGCCATTGATTTTAGTCTTTGTCAAATAATCTACTACTTGGGACCAATAAATATCTATATTATGAATTCTTTCTAATTTTTACTCATTATAGACTATAAATTTCTTTCTCCTCGGGCTAAAGTAATAGTATTGTAATCTAACTAGTCATGTAACTAATAATCTAGGCAATTCAAACTAGAAATTTCATAGATTTCACCAGAGAGATATTATTGGATAATACCCTTTACGGTTTTTTTGACTCTCTATTCTTCTTCTTCTACAAATTTCTCTATGCTCTCATCTAACCATATTTCCATGTCTCTCTGCCCTTTCAACCATCTCAACATTTTTCATCCAAATAGGTTCCATGCTCACCATACCATTGTTAGCAAAGGTTTCAAGGATTACTCCATAACATTGTAATCACAAGGATAGCTGGCATAGTGGAGAGTACTAATAGGTGTAGAAGAGATGACAATATTACCTACCATCTATGATTCACAGAGTTTCCCCTAAGAGTAAGAAGAAAAATATATACTAATAAAAGATGAAACATAACTAACATAACATTCGATAACAAATTAAAATAGATTACTCACTATGCATTAACCATACATAAAAGAATGTTGGGAAAACCAAAATAAAATGATTATATTAATCTCTATCAACACATTGAAACCATATTTTATTAAAATAAAGTGCTAAATATAGTCTTTTACTATTTTATTGTCTCCTCACATTTTATCCTTTCGAGATACAAAAAGAAAGGATCTTCACATTCTTCTATTTCCTAATTAGGAATACAAGGATGAATACATACAAAAGTTATAGAAAAGATAAAATCATATACTTCGCACATGTTTCCATCTATTATACTTCATAGTTTTACCATGCTCCATTATTCATCCAACTTCAACCATGTTTGGTTCCACTTTGGACTCTTAACATCCATTGTATATGATCGAGACCTGCACTTTGTGAGTCATTTATAATAATCATTGTGGGAATTGATAAGTATGCAGTTGGATCAATCCTTAAACTTTCATACAAAGATGGGAAAATAAAAGTTTTCAATCAAATACTTGTTCATCTCTTTCAAATGTATAAATGTGCATGTACTCATGCTTAGGATGAAAACCTTTTATACATTAAACACACTAATTTAACCTTTTTAAGAATATTTGTGTATTATTCTTAATTGATTTTGAGGGTCTGAGTAGTAAAATTATTAAATAAATGTGCAATAATTAATCTATTGATTTGTATAATTTGATTGCAAATCTATTTTTTTTCTAAAAATAGTAATAAAGGTAAGAAAATAAGACTTAGCTAAAAATTGATTGATACAACTAAGATAGAGGTTGGAATTCACTATGTAGGACTGAGACACTATCATAAATCAAGATTTAGCCTTTGTTGGATGAAATGATAGGAACACTTAGAATAAGACACCCTAGTGTTTGGTGTTATAGTCTACCTCTGCCCCTATTATCCTAGAGATCTTAACTTTTTGGGTTTTATTTTCTAGGTCTATGTTACCCTACCTATGAAAGGTTTGGAAAATATCACAAATCAAGCAATAATATAAGCAAAATTCCCATTCAAATATCATTTGGAAAGGGTTGGAAAATTTCCAAATGCTCTTTGAATGGGTTTTATTTGCCAAGTCTTTAGATCTATTGGTCATGGGTTGAATGTGCTCGCATTAGGCTGACAAGGAGAAGGATGGGGAACCAAACAAAGCTAACCATTGGAGCTAAAAATGCACTTGGATATGACTACCAAAAATAAGACACCTTAGGGTTTCGTGCTATAGTCCAAGTTGGATGTTATAGTCTTGAGCTGATGGGACCTAGGGGTGGATTTATCATATAAAGAAAAGTCTAGATCAATTGGGATTAGGTCTAAAAGTCTATGGATGACTAGGAATCAGTGAAAAGATGCTGATGAGGGTCATGAAAGCAAGAAGGATAAACCTATGGGATGGATGTCACAAGTCACACTCAAGTTACCAATTTTTGAACTTTATATGACTACATTTGCCCCTATTTTATTCTAGTGATGTAACAAATCAAAATACTATGATAAAGGAAAAATGGATAGTGTACCTAAAATTATTTACAAAGGTGAAGCTTATGAATATATTGTGATGTTGGGTGTGCATAGAGAGAGCATGTTGTGAAGTATGAATCTGCAAGAGAAAAAAGAGTATATTAGTTCTTACTAACATGATATATCCAAAATAAGAATGTACAAAATTAAGGTAAGAAAGAGATGAAGAGAAAGGAATGAATACACCTCACCAGGTACATGAACTAATATAAAACCTATTGTGATTTTGAGTGATGTTGGATGATGTTATACTAAGATAAATATCATGAATGAAGCTAAGTGTTTAATTCCCTAGAAGTGGCTCAAGAATGCAAAGGCTAGCCCTTTAGTTCCATCATCACCCACTAACTATAGCTTTATGAGCATGTGTATGCTAATTGATGTTTGGATTGTGTGTCTAATCCATCTGAATAGGTGGCTCAAGAATATAAAGGCTATCTAGTCCTTTGGCTCCATCATTGCCCCATGAAGTGAAGTTATAAACTGATACTAGTATAAAATGTGTGTCATATGAGATGGCTCTTGAAGCCCATGAATGCTCTATAAACTAACAATGTTGGTGTGGATATCCAAATGTATGCTAGAAACTAGGCCCCTCTTGGCCACTTTGAAAGATGGAGATTAGGCTTGTAAGAAAGCCTCTCCAAAACTAGGCATCAAGATTATATGAAATCCATTCTAAAATTTGGAGGTTAGGTTTGTGTGAATTCCACTCTAAAGTGATTCCAATAACCTACATATGGAGTAAGGCATGCAACTATTGAGAATACCTAGGTAATAAGCTAAACTTAGAAAAAAAATGTGTCATGCACATTACTCCCAATCATTGGTGTTTGGAACATGGATTCTGATCTATAAGTTATACCAACTGTCATATCTAAAACTATAATTGAGATTCATCATGTCGTGCATGATGCCCCCTATATCTACTGAAAATTGCTTATTATAAACTAGTCTAAAAGTCCAACATTGTAGATAAACCTAATTTTTTACCTACTTCTAAAAAATATGGTTTTTATGTTGTTTAGATAGGAGAACAAAAAATAATACACCCTAGTGTTTAGTGTCATTATCCATGCTTAGTGCTAATGTCATTTTTTGAAACTGAAAACTATTATGGAATCATCACTATTTTTCTAGTCTATTCTACCTGGTTTGACCTTTGATTATTATTCTAAGCATTTTAAAAATAATTTTTTCAATTGGTAGGAGCTCTAATCTCTATGGTAAAACCCCTATTTGTTTCCCCCTCTTCTAAATATAATAATAAAGACCTTGCAATGAATGCCCTCATAAGAAAAAAACATACAAGTGTGTTATATTATAAAATACATGATATAGAAATGACAATTGATAAGATATCTCAAGATATACCATAGTTTATAATGAGATATTGTTAGATCAACAAGGGTATGCCTAGATAGATATAAAAATGTAATAGCAAGTGTAATGTACTAAATTAGAACTTAAAGTCTAGTTAATTGTTAGTTGTTAAGGAGGGATGGAGCATGATGTCCATCATGGCATCTAAGAAAGCAAGATAATGCATGATGTGGATCATGACATTGTAAATAATTTAAAACAAATCAAGTAACAAGCATGCAAGGCAAGAAGTAAGAACCATACAAGAGTGGCCAAGAGGCCAAGAAAATAAGAGACATGGGCACATGTCACTCAAACTAGAAAGCAAGCATACAAGGTATGTTCAAATTCCACATACACATACAAATAGAAACAAGAAAGGTTGGTGTGAAAGCTGAAACAACATAAAAGATTATAGACAAAGGACATTAGAAAATTTCCTAAGCCATACATAATACATAAAAGTAAAGGACATTGACAAATGTCCTAAGGCACATACAAGAGACAAAAAGGAACTAAGGAATTTAATCTATCTAGTTATGCAAAGAAAGAAATTAATTCATATAAATACTAGAAATACAATCGAATCTAACTAAGCAAATCAAGAAGTGAAAGTGTTTGAGACATGAAGTACAAGACTAGGTATATGCTAAGAAATACATGAGTGCTATATACTAGTGAGTGTCGATAGAGTAATCTATGTAAGACATTAAATAATGTACATTAACATGATAACTAGAGTGTGTGGTGTAGTAATGACATGACCTAGATGGTGTAGTCATGTAGAAGATAACCCAAGTAAATATGTATATCGATGTGTGTCTCGAATGTAGAAGTAAGATGACCCCTCAATGGGTAGATTAAAGCAATTAAAGAGATGGATTTCACTACACACACTCAAAGAAGATAAAGTGAATCATGGTAATGTACATAAATTAACAAACAATATCATAGAACAACATATGTAAGTATAGCATGGTAGTATAAATATAAAGCATGGAAAATGCATACAATTGAAATGATTGTGTTTTTCTTATATATATATATATATATATATATATATTGTATTTTGATATATTTGGAGGTTTTTGGATTTTGAAATATTATATTATTTTTGGATTTTTAGAGGTTATGAGCTATTTACAATAAAGCACATGAATACTATGTACAAGAATCTAAAAATAAGTTATGTATAGCTAAGTTCAGAGATTATGTACAAGTAAGCACAAATAAGCTATGTACAAGAAAGACTAAGAAGAGATGATACTAACTGATGAGTCTCATGAGAGACTCCCTATCATAGTGTCCTATATCAAACAAATGAATCATGCGTGATTGTGAATAATGAGGGAATGGATGCGAATATGACTCTAAATATTTGGGTTCATTGTCAGTATCTTAGAAATCATAATAACCTGTATTGTTCTACTCATCATTATCATCTTGATTTTGAACTAATGGAATTCTAGTGTTGACTTTTGTTGTATCTAGATCTTTTCCTTTGATAAATTATGTCTATGAATAATTTGCCTTAAGATGATCAATAAATCCCAAACCTTGGTGACAAACATTATTGACTACTTAAATAGGAGTAGTGATGTCTTGAGCATGCTTTCTCAACCCTTGACCTTGATAATCAAACTATTGTAGATATTGTTGATCAAACCCATATTGCTTTAAAAGTTTATCCTTATTTTAGAGAGGTATATTCACATCTTTTTCATGCTTTACCTGTGCTTGTAGTATTGTTTCTTGATCTAATTTTGTTTGATATTTTTGATGTTCTAAGTTATGCTTTGGTAACCACTTTTGTACTATTTCTAAATTTGACCCTTTGTGAATGTGTTCCTATGTCACTATGGATTGCTTGATTGATTTACCTTGTTTAGGGTCCTTATTATTAATTATCTATTTTATATGTCTTTTTAATGCCAACCATGAATCTATGTGATGTCCATGCATTCTATGATATGCACAATAATATCTAGCTCTTGTCACTGCTTGTAGATGAGGAAGTTTGATCAAATTAGATTTAATCATTTCCCTTAGTACCCCACTTGAACTCTTATTTGATATTTGAATGCTTTTTGAATCACTAGTTGTAGATTTGCTTTATTGTGATTTATTGTTTTGATATATAACTTTTACTGCAACCGATTGACTAGGTGAAGGTGCATACATATGATTGACACTACGGTGCCTTTGAGGCTTTTATATTATAACTTAATTTTCTAATGTTATGATATTTTCATGTAATAGCTGATTATACATTTTTAAATCTAAAATTAGCTTTCTCATACTAGTGATTTGAACCCTTAGAGTTTCAAAATTACAAATCCTAGTTGCTTCTGATTAAACATGTAATTACATATGATAACGAGGTTTTGAATAAGCTATAGGATGAATGTATGCATTATGAAAAAAAAAATAGGCTACCTCACCTTTTGGATGGGTGATACCATGGACCTAGTTAGAGGTAAAGTAGTTATCACTATATAGAGGTAGATGAGGAGAAGGAAATTGTTCTTGTGCATAAGATATGACATTGAAAATTGACAGGTGGTTGTTAGCTTATGTAATGGATCCTCTAGGTATAAACCATGTATTTGGGATAAAATACATGTAATTGGAGTTATAAGTTATATAAAAATATGTTTATGAAGATCATTCCACATGAGAGATAACAACTTTGGGATAGAGAGCATGGAATTGTGCATTAATGCATAAAGAACTTTGACATGTGCTAGGACATTTCTAATTTCATTAACACTATAAACTAGAAAAAAAATTCCATATGAGAGATAGAAAGCAAGGGATAGAAAGCATGAATTGGTGTATGATTTCATAAGAAACTTTGGCATGTGCTATGACATTTCTAATTTGTTTAACATGATAAAATTGAAAAAAAATCAAATAAGAGATAGGAAGTAAGGGATAGAGAACATGAATTTGTGCAAGAATGCATAGAAAACATTGACATGTGCTATGATATTTCTAATGTGTTTAACATGATAAAATTTTAAAAAATTCCATATGAGAGATATAAAGCAAGGAATAGAGAACATGAAATTGTGCATGAATGTATAGAAAATTTTGACATGTAACATAACATTTGTAACATGTTTAGTAAAATGAAGTTGGAAATAATTTTGTATCAGTGACAGAGAGTATGCGAATATTGAAATAGTGTGCCTTTTTAGCAATAAATGCTATAATATCATCCCTTATTATAAAAATTAAGTATGAAATCCAAAGAATGAAGCTTTGTACTAACATATGGTAAAATTAATCATTCATGTACATGATAGGACTAAGTATGGTCTCTTTATTATTTACTAAAAATGTAAGAAATATTTGAAAATAAGTGAGATCCATTTTTTAAATCTGATTTGAGATGTAAGGTGATACCTCAAGAAATAAATAGGAGCTAGTACATACAACTAGCATTTTAAATGAAATGATTTTAAAATTACTAAGGAATTTGAAATTTTGATGCAAATTTTTGATTTAAATATGCAATTAAAAATTTATAAAATTATAGGAAAAATACTGAGAAAATACTAGGACCTAGTATGGGTAACTAGGGTTTTAAAAAAATTATTCTAAAATTACTTCAAAATTTTAAAATTTTAAGCTAATTTCTAATTTTATTATGTAGGTAAAAAAATATAAAAAATATAAGAAAAATCAATAAGAAATTTACCCTAGGGTTTATAGGGTTTCTATGCATAAACAAAGTAAGTTAGGTTCACCAAATGATTTAACTTTTTTGGGAATATTTGTGTATTATTCATAATTTAGTTAAAGGGTCTAAGTAGTAAAATAAGTAAATAAATATTCAATAATTAGGCTACTAATTTGTATAATTTGATTGCAAATCTAAACTTTTCTAAAATTAGTAATAACGGTAAGAAAATAAGACTTAGCTAGAAACTGACTGATAAGACTAAGACAGAGGTTAGAATTCACTGTGTAGGATTGAGACACTATCATAAATCAGGATCTAGCCTTCATTTGGTGAAAGGATAGGAGTGTCAAAAATAGGACACCCTAGTGTCCAATGTTATAGTCCACCTCGGCTATTATTTTCCTAAAGATCCAAGGTTTTTGTTTTTTATTTTCCAAGTCTATGTGACCTTACCTATGAAATTTTGATAATTTAAAGTTTTAAGAGCTCTTTATAGAGCTGATTTTGTCTTCAAACACTAGACTTCATTGTGTTTTTACCAATTTTGAGAAAGAGGGGGGGTTAATGTGTTTAATATTTTCTAAACATGTTTCCACACCCCTTGTGTGATCATGTTGCCCACATACCAATACTTTTAAGAGGGCTCAAGCCATATGTATTTCTTTCACTTAATGTGTTTTATGTAATAGTGTGTATGAAGATGCAAAATGCTAAACTAGGTATGCTTGAGATGATTAGGGATTTTTGTAAAGATTTGAATAAGTTGGAAATAGTATTATATGGTTTTATTTAGATAACAGGGAAATATACTTGAGTAGTCTTGCTTGTATTCTTACTTACTTTGTGATATTTGCCAACCCTTTCCAAATGATCTTTGAATGAGATTTTATAGGGATCTATTGGTCATGGGTTGAATGTGCTCACATTAGCCTGATAAGGAGAAGGATGGGGAACTAGAAGAAACTAACCATTGGGGCCAAAAATTCACTTGGATGGGAGCATAAAAAATGGGACACCCTAGGTTTCAGTGCCATAATCCAAGTTGGGCACTATAGTCCTAAGCTGACAAGACCTGGGGGATGGATATATCATGGAAAAAATAGTTTGGATCAATTAGGATCAAGTCTGGAAGGATACGTATGATTGGAAATTAGTGAAAACATTCCTATAAGGGTCATGAAAGCAAGGATTGACCTATGGGATGGATGTGATAAGTCACTCAAGCTCCCAATTTTTGAACTTTATATGACTACACATGCCTATAATATAACCTTGTATAACTCTATAGAGCATATTCCATTCCAAACATATCTTAGGTTTCAAAATCCATCATCTCTATACATATCATACTAGGCACCATCCTTCAATTAATCATGCACATAGGAATAATAAGTGGAAAAAGCAGAGGAATTCTTATGCCCCATATAATCTATTCATCAATAGGTTCAATGGATAATTTTTTCTCCCATGAAAACCAAAATGATCACCATGATGTTCATCACACACATCATGCATTATAAATTGATGGAAAATTTTAGTGTTTCCTTCGAAAGGACTACTTCAAAGGTCCAAATCAAAATGTCAAGCCTCTATACTACGGTTTTTAAACTATTGTGCATGCATCTAGAGAGAACACATTCATTGTTGATATACTTATATACTCAGGCATGTACTAAGAATTTATTATCGATATCCTCAAGCCTTATGCTCCTCCACTTAATGAACCAATAATTATAAAACATACTTCTTATCTCACTCAAAAACCTAGTGTCTGATGGATAAGGATTAAATCATTTAAGTGAAAAAAACACACACCCACCATGAAACACATCAACTAATCCAATTGATCAAAGTGGGGAAGTTACTAATCAAGTTAAGTGCCACAACTCATACTAATTTCATTCTTCATTCTTTTAGTTATGCAAGGACATAATGTAGAACAATTATATTCAATAAAGGGTGAATTATCCATGCAAAACTCATGTGTGATGCATATATCTCCTTTGCCTCCCTACAACACACTCACACATAACACATGCTCCTTCACACTAAGATTTATCTCCATGCTAATATTTCTTTCAATCATGTGCATCAGTTCCCATTTACTTATAAGCCTATGCACCCAGATTGAATTATATCTTAGTTTCACATTGCACACTCACACTTGCTCATATTTTTGTATAACACCCTCACACAAGTTCATAGTCTTATGCTTTCTTGTAGTTCTAAAGACACACTTTCACGCCAACCACTCCATCATGTGAACATGCATACACTTACCTTTTACTAGTATGTACACATGTAAATCATACTCTGTGCATGTGGTTTTCCAAGTGATGTCCTTCATCTTGGAATATGTCAACAAATTCTTGTCACATACCTATAAGAATAACCATCACTTAGTAGGGGGAGATAATATGATTTGTAACTGTGTCCTTGGTAATTTATAGAAGTTATTATTGATTCTTGTCTTTCATGTATAAATATGTATCATATGCATCTATTCAAGGGGAAATGCCAAACATAGTTGTAATTATAGATAACATGCATTTTATATATGCTATGCCATAAATGCACTATATCTCATTATACCATTGCATATTCATTCACATTGAATAGAGTTTTCATTTATAAAAGTATAATACTTCCGCTTTACTCAAATTTCAGTTTTTGTTTTATCTAAATATTTTTACACTTATTCACCCTACATAACCATATTCATTATATCTAATGCATGATAGTCCCCCCATGTGTTTGGCCCTAGGACCTAGTGGCATGGATCAAAGGAAATCATTGTTACATATATTGGGAGAAGATAAAAAAAAATTAAATGATGTAACTACAAATTTTATCTTTAAATTTCAATATACATTTGTTGTCTTGTTACCATTAGCCTTAAAAATGTTGGATATCATTAGAAACTATTTTTTAATAATTTCACATGTTGGTGATTGGCAAAGTATATTTATTAAGATGTTGAATGTTTTACAATATAAATAAGAGGTTCCATAAAATTATGCATACATTAATAAAAGAAATTGGAATTATCAATATTTTTTTGTTTGTGTCATTAAGATAGTCAATTTTAGACTCATTTCATATGGTGATACCATAATGTTTTTGTTTTATTTTATATGGTCACACTATAATTTCTTATTCAAACCTATGTCTATTATTTCCACTCTAAAAATTTTCAAGTTTAATGGGTCACATTATATAACCATAGACACTTTCCTATATATCCCAAGTCTTAAGAGTTTACTTTATATTTATAGTCCCTTTCAAATTTTATAAGTTTGAGGTCCCTTTATATTTAATAATTCTAAAGATTCATTCACATAGTCTAATCCAGTTACAACATCCATGTTTATCAAAGTCACATGAGCCCATTTTAAATCATAGAATTGACCTCAATTATGTTGGATTTCATAATAAAACTTGTCCTTGAACCTATCTGTACTAAAAAAGGTTGGCATGCATCTCCATAACTCCTAAAATTCATGGGATTTTTATGCTTCTAGTATTAAGGCCATAAATTTTGAGGTATATCGACCCCCATGACCTAATTCATTATGTTTTAATTAGATAATAAAAATTGGACATGTATGATTTATTTATATTTTTTAATTAACATTCTAATAGTGTTGAATATTTATTTATGATCAAAACAAACATAAATAGACAGCTCATGAATTTAATGGACTCTATGATCCTATGACCCCATGAGATCACCACGTGTATCCCTTTATGAGTGTAAAGTTCAAAAAACATTAACTATGACCCCTTTAACATTTATTAAATCACATGAGCCCTTTATCAGTCAAGGATATGACCAAAAATATGTTTTAATTAATAATCCAATGGGTTTGCCAACCTCTCAAAAACATAAGACTGCCTCATGAACCTGTGACTATAAGAGTCCATGGATATGTATTATGTCCTTTTTAAGCCACAAATGATTTAAGTTTCTCCACAATGCCATGACTTCAAGATTCCATGGTTTCATTGTGTCACTTGTATGTTTTTAAGATATTTTTTATTGGATTTGACTCTTTGATTTGGTGACCCATGCCCTTTGAGTGATCACCACATGTCTTTGTGATCATAATTTTATTAAAATAGTAGCCCCATTTGGTTTTAATATATTATTAATTTGGAGGCTTATTACGAAGCGGTGAAGCCCCAATATTCATCTCATATGACATAAGAAATGGAATATGCCATTTAAACTCTTCAAATTTTGATACGTGGTGGTTACGAAATAGCTTTAATGGTGGTGATGGGATTTCATATAGGGTGCTTACTCGGTTTTTGGTAGAATAGTCTAAAACTTTTGGCATGCAGTTGTCATCATGCTATCATCATGTAACCATCCATCTGCATGCAAGGTGGTGACATAATTGGGTACATATATACAAATTTATCAATGTTGATTGATTATTGTTAGTTCTATCAACATGTGGGTATGAATAATAAATGGTTTCATATTTTTGAACATTTTTCAACCCAAACAATTTTCTCAATAATAAGTTGAGGACATTTGTCTCGCCCACATAAAATAGAACCTCATAATAGCAAAGCATGTATTTTTTCTTGACAAGTAATAGTGGTGTGAAGATAGATGACATTTGAAATGCAAAAGTATAGAACTCTATAAAAATAATATCATAATAGTAAAGCATTTTTTTCTGAAAGAAGAATTAAAACAATGACAAGGAATAGTGGTGTGAAGATTAACAGACCAGACTGAAAATTATTTTGACAAGACATAGCCTACATTTTACATAGATTTAAGTTTAATGGGTTCATTTTACAATAAGAAAGACTAATAAGAACAAAAAAATCCCATTACTATTGTTATCATGTATTATCTCATCATCATCCCTATACTCTTCCTTTCCCTTATTTAGATTTGATGGCATGATCCTCAAGGTCAAACCCAGCATCCCCTCACTCATAGGATTTGAAACACCACCGCTATTAAAATAATTGACCTTCAGACCATTTGAGGATAAAGACAAAGTTGAGGAATTTGACGAAGGCAAAGTAATGATAAAATTAGAGGCCAAAAAAGAAAAAGAGGCCCTAAAACTAATAATCCACTGATCAAACAAAAGCACACTTACCTTCTCTGCATCCACAGCCTCAAACTAGGGGCAATTCCCCCACCAAATTGCTAAAAAACTAGAGAAAACTCTATCTCATGCAAATTATTCCCAAACCCCTATATAATCTATAATTCCACTAATAAATATAATAGATCCTTTAAGTACTCAAAAAACACACCATCTCTAAAATCACATTTGGTTGAGAATTAGTAACCCTAATAGAGGATATAGACCTAAAGTAGCCTAGCTAAGGGCATAAGCTAAATACATAGAAAATTTTAGTGCCAACTAATAATGAAGAACCCAAAAAAAATAAAAGCCTCAATGCTCTCACTACATGCAAGGAACTCTCATGGTGGGGTACTTGTCAAATTTTTAGCAAACTATTGGCAACTATTTGTTGTCTCTCAAAAAATAAAAAACACAACTATCTTTAATCGTTGAAAACCAACACATATATATACTTCAATTAGTGCCCTTTTTAAATTATTTCATTATTTTCACTATATATTAAAGTTACATGATGTAACATTTTAAGATTTTAAATATAAATTATTAGATTTTAATTAATATTATAAATAATGATTCTAATAAATTAATTAATATTGTAGAAAAAATGAACATATATATACCTCAATTAGCTTGTTCCTTTTATAATAAAGGTACATTATTTTAAATATATAAAATTTTCAAATATATATAAATATATATACACACATTAGTTTCTATAATAAGATTAAGATATTTTAAATATATAAAATTATTATCTATCTATATATATATATATATATATATATATATATATATATATTTCAGTTTTATATATTTAAAATGATGTAGCATTATAAGAAAAGTGAGCTAATTAATAATTTATATTTAAATGATTAGTTAAGATGTGTGTGTATGTGCATGCATACGTGCGTGCACGCCTGTGTGTGTGTGTGTGTGTGTGTGTGTGTGTGTGTGTGTGTGTGTGTGTGTGTGTGAGAGAGAGAGAGAGAGAGAGAGAGAGAGAGAGAGAGAGAGAGAGAGAGAGAGAGAGAGAGAGAGAGAGAGAGAGAGAGAGAGAGAGAGAGAGAGAGTAGTGACACATAATGTAATAGGTAAACTAACAATATTCTAGATAGAAGAGGATCAGATACATGAAATACTTTTTTTATTTATTTAACACTACAATTAAAACAATGCTTGCACATCAATATGATCTAGATGGCCCTTGTTCATTTGTAATTTTATTTGTTTAGTAGAATATTTCATGGTGGTCCTAAGAGGTTTTTTTAAAAGTCCATGTCTAAGGTAAAATTAAAAAAAATAAGTGATATAATTACAATTACTTCCATATTGTATTTAGGTATAATTTGTAGTATTTAGGTATAATCTACACCAATAATTATTAGCATTCCAGTTTCAAACCTTCGTGTAAAATGTGTCATCCAAATTTTGTGATAGATTGCATTTATACCCATTAGAATTTGAGCTTATGTTTAGGTGTTTAGAAGACTATATGGATTTAAGGAAGTTGTTTGATTTACATGACTTACACCCATCATAAAGAGATATGCAAATTGTATGGCAGTATGTTCTTTGATTGAAATTTTTTTATTATTAAGGGTCGATAAAGACATAGCTTGCATGATGGTGCAATATTTTACTAATAAAGACTCTACTTTTGATGTACACCATATCAAACAAGCTTACAAATTGAATCCCTCTATTTGTTTGTCTCATCACTTAAGAGAAAATATCCCTACTTGATGATCAGTCCTAAGTAGAAGGGAATGTTGTGAGTTAAATTTTAGTTAAAAGGGGAATATACCTCACAAAAAACTAAAAAACTTGGCAAGAAAAATATGATGTGAATTTTTGTAATAATTCATATATGCTTGAGTTTAGAAATGATTAATATTATTTTAATGTTTGCACTATGGGTGATTTTTTGTATGTTAATAATAGAGTGTTGTCAGCTTAACAAATGATAAAGGTTTTCTATCTGAATATAATACATAAAAGGGGAATATATTTTTAAAATGATAATAAAATACTTACTAGATATAATTGCAAAACTAAAAATTCATTTCTTCTGGTTTTTCTTGCACCTTCGAGGCAACTGCTAGTAAGTATAATGTTGTTGACTCTATGTATTTATCACCATTTATTAAAGTTTTATTATATATTATTTGTAAATATTTTGTGGGGTGTTCATTTCACCATATAGATTCAATGAACAAGAAAATGAATGTTAATTTGGGAACTTGTGCCAGTTTTTTAGTTTGAAATTATATATCTCAAATTAAAATAAGGTAAAATAATTAAACATATTTAATGTGATTTATATTTATTATTTGAGTATATTCAAATAACTTTTTTTATATTAATAATTATAAGGTAATAAAACTCACATAACCCTTTTATACCATTATTTTTTTAATAAGAGGAGGAAAGATAATTATAATCAATGAGTATGTGCTAAAAGATGAGAAGTTTAAATACGTACATATTATATTAATAATACCCCTATTAAAAAACACATAACTTTTAATATCGCCTTATTTCTTAATCAGTTTAGTTTTAATTTTAATATAGTTTTTAAGGAATGAAATATATTTAAATTCAATCTCAAGTTTTTTTTTAAAAAAATTCAATATTACTACATATATCTCATATGATATTCTTAAGTAGTCATCATACAAATTAAATTATAAATGAGAATGAACATAATATTTATTTACTACCCCATATTTATTTAAGTATTTATTTTATGCACTTGCGTTTGTCACCTATTTTCAAAAATTCCATAATTTGAGGCTTCAAAGTTCCTAATTTTTTCCTTGACATTAGAGTTTTCAACTCTAGTCACTCTGTTGCTTGGCAACTAGTCATGATTGTCTATTGTTTAAACCTTAGGAAAAATAATGGGCTTATTAATTAAAACCCCTAATTCCTGCAATTCTTCCTCCAAAATAATCTCAACTCTTGTGTCCTATACATTATCAAGATATATTTATTATTAAATAAAATTTGATTTCACTTTTTCAAGCAAAAGGAAAAATATATACATCCTCTAATTTTTACAATATAAGATTCATTGCATTAAGTTTGTGTCATAAAAATTGATGATAGAATTTTAAATTTTCAAGTGAATTTTTTTTCATATATATATTTCAAGGCAAGAGGATCTAATTAAGTATAATTTTTATCTTAAAAAATAAATGTACATTTAATAGGAAATACAAAAATACATAGTATATATATGTGTGTGTGTGTGTGTGTGTATACCATGTATTTTTATATTTCCTATTAAGTATATATATATATATATATATATATATATATATATATATATATATATATATATATATATATATATATATATACATACTTAATAGGAAATATAAAAATACATGGTATATATAGACACACACACACACACACACACACATGTATTTTTTAAGATAAAAAGTATATTTAATTAGATCCTCTTGTCTTCAATATATATATATATATATATATATATATATATATATATATATATATATATATATATATATATATATATATATATATATATATATATCAAGGCAAGATGATCTAATTAAATATAATTTTAATCTTAAAAAATACATGTATGCTTAATAGGAAATATAAAAATACATGGTAAATCTTGATATATAATCCAAAATTTATACCTTTTAAACTTTTAAAGAAGAATATAATGTGTTAACTCTCTCTCTCTCTCTCTCTCTCTCTCTCTCTCTCTCTCTCTCTCTCTCTCTCTCTCTCTCTCTCTCTCTCTCTCTCTCTCTCTCTCTCTCTCTCTCTCTCTCTCTCACTCACTCACACACACACACACACACACACAAAATTTTGATTCCTTGTTAAAAAAATTACTTTACATCTTGATTCCTTGTTAAAACAATTATTTGATTATCCATGGATATTTACAGTTGACAAATTTGGTTTTGTCTATTTTTAACTAAGATTTGATATATGGTGTTATGGGACAATAGTATATTGCTTATATTACATGATTACATTGTTATGAGTTAGCTATAGTGTATATGGTTACATTACAAACATGTTGATTTGTTATTTTAGTTACATTTTATGATGTATTTACATCATGATATGATGGTCTAACTATCTTCTTATTGTGAGGTTGATTTAGGAGAACTCATCCCTTAGATCATGATAGAGGTATATCATCATCAAAGAGGGTGACATAGATGGAGATATCAGAGGATGATAGAGAAACCAACTAGAATCCTACACACACCACAATAGCTAGTACATGTTAGATGTATAATAAATGGTGAGAATAATATGTTTTGATGTCACTTGCATTATATAGTCATTTAGACATGGTTACTAGCATAGTTCAAATAGTTAGATAGAATTCATGGTTAGTTGAAAGGTATGAAGCACCCGAGGATGATTCTCCGTAGTGAACAAGTTGAGGGTCCTGAGAATCATACAAGAGCAAAGACCTTGAAAGATAAGTCTAACATCCTAGCAAAGAATAATTATATTGTAGAGGAAACCCAAGAGTGTTCCCCCCAATTAACATGTTTTTTTTGTATCTGTTCTTTTTTTTGTTAGCCTTTTTCTTTTGATCATTCGACCGTTTGGGGCATGGTTATAACTCTTTATCTCAATTTTTGTGGTTTCAAGTCCCTATAAAACCTAGGTTTACCTTATCAAATAAAAATACATATCTTAGTAATGTTGAGAATATAAGCTAGTTATCATAATGATATTTATAAATATCATTATCAGGCTTAACGGCTTAAAATAGATAATTATCATTACTAAAATTATGTGATAAATTGTTAAATGTGTAGTAATTAGGTAATAACGCTAGAAAAATATGTAAAAATAAGAATATCCTCATAAAAGGAATAAAATGAATAAAAACAAAATAAAAAAATTAATTATAAAAATAGAATAAATAAAAGATATGCCATGTTTTTTAAGAAGAGTTTTTGGAAAGAGAAAAAAGAGAGAAAAATATTTAGAGGAAAAAAACTACACCCCTTTGTCATTAATAGAATAAGATACCAAGGCAATGAGGAAAAAGGGGACAGTACAGAACAAAAGAATAGAAAGACATGCATAAGAGTAGAAGATTGGATAGGAAAAAGAGAAGACAAGAAGCATAAGGAATATCAAGCTTATTTCCAGGTAGGCCAAGCATTTTAATTTTTTTCATTCATGATAATTTAGTATAAATTGCAGTGATCTAGTATATGCAATGATTCTATAGAGTGTAAAACATATATATGATTTGTTATGATAAAATAATTATTACTATAGTGTGTAATCTAATGAGAAATATATAGAATTATTGCATTGGTTCTAAATTTCAAATTAGATGGCACTAATGGTGTAGAAAAACTCATATTAAAGTCAACTTGGCATATATAACACAATAATATTTTGTAGGTTGTCATAATGTAGAGAATTATATTGAGTATGCAAGAATTATTAATTGTGTTTGAATAGACATCAAATTTGTTTGTATAAAGTGATATGTATCTATATTATAACTAATTAATTTGTTACACTGATCTATATCCTTGAGTGAGTTACAAATTCCTATTTGTGACTAATTAATCTGCTACATAAGAATAGAACACTGATTACCTTTCATAACAATGACTTATAGTATATGTATATAATGAAGTATGTATAAATTAGTGTAGTTGATTGACATTGGATACAACGAATTGCCTTCACTAAGTTATATTTGTAAATAACCTACAACATCTTATACCTAGACTAGGTTAGAAAGTTCTTGTCAATATCCAAGAGATTTAGTATAAGTCTGTAATATCTTGTGTAGTTTATGTGTTGTTAATATATAGTATATGCTTATTAGATAGCGATATGAATTTATCAAAATAGGTCTCAGTCTACAACATTACAATTGTGTAGGTGATCAGGGATATTCATGGAGGTATTTTAATGTAATGCCAATATATGTTTGACATACATACATTCCTTTAACATCGTATATGTTCATATATATATATATATATATATATATATATATATATATATATATATATATATATATAATGGCATTCATAGATATGGGAATAAATTATACCATCGATGTATGCCATATATCATAGTGTGAGTAATTTTGATCCTTATATAGTATATGTCATTGTTATATGTCTAATTATGCTAGATAAACATGTATATATATATATATATATATATATATATATATATATATATATATATATATATATAATGGCATTCATAGATATGGGAATAAATCATATCGTCGATGTATATCATATATCATAGTGTGAGTAATTTTGATCCTTATATAGTATATGTCATTGTTATATGTCTAATTATGCTAGATAAACATGAATATATATTATTATCGTAGTAATTGATAGTATATTATTTATTTTATATATATGACATTTTAATATTTAAATAAATTATGAAAATTATAAGCTATTATACAGGGTAGTGCTAGACCAATCTATTCCAATTATATTTCTAAGATTACTTAGAAATACGTATGGTCAGAACCTATATGTATAGGTATGTAAAGATCATGTGAGATTAAATGTATACGCATATGTCATATGATAATAATAATAAGATCATTTAGTTAGTGGCTTAGACCATACTTACTGGTGTATTTTGTATTATGGGTATAGTTAATGCTATTTATGAGCCCTTTATTGACTTTGCATCCTTTATCTGTTTAGAGGTGATTGTTAACACAAAATTTGCCCATGCCTATAGTTTATCTTTTAAAAGGTGATAGCCATCATGAAATGTATCTTCTATATGTTAAAATGGATTCATGACTTGGAAATAATAAAATAGTAACAAGGGCTTGGATAATGATGAAATTTGGTAATAGACCTTGACTATTAACTTATGAATAAGAAACTATAGAATATTGATGGTATGTCAAAATAGTAATTATGTATTTATAAATATGTATTATGTAGTATATATTATGTAGGGTGCGTAAATATATGAATTATATGCTTTTTGAGAAGATAGGTACTTTTATTCATATATATATTATATGTATAGACACATATACATATATACTTTGGGATGCATGCCTACAAGTATAGATTGTAACTGGATGATTATTTCAATTTTAATGAATTTTATAAGTATATAACTGATGAAAATTAGTGTATCATATAATATAAATTTGAGTGTTGTTGAATACATATATTGGAACCATAATACAAAAAAAATAGGTTATCTTAAGAATTTATATCTAGAGTTATATACGTTTGTATAATCAAGATGAAAATCTATTTAGTTAGGGATAAAACTTATGAAGGAGTTTACACTGCAAAATCCCTTATAGATTTTCAAAATATTTTGTGAACATGAAAGTCGTGAGGATTGTTAAAATCATAGGGAGATCTTGATTAAGTTGTTTAAATGAAATATTATGGTATAACTTTGTTATTAGTTATCTAACTATTTGAGAATAACTTGACTAAACTATTCATATATATTTACATATAGTAATGAAACCTTATGTGCATTACATATTGTGAGTATATTAATATGTACAAGTTTTTAAACATATATAGCATATAATAGTGTATCATGGTGTGTGCCTATAAGTTATGTTTGTTGTGAATGCTAGTATGTATCTTAAATGTAGGGTATACCCAGGTGATATAACCTGTACTTTCTTGATTATTGTTTATGATTATGAGACATTTGATTCTTGATATTGTGAGACTATTTTTTTTTTGATTAAGTAGTATGTTCATGCAAAATGAACTATGATATTATGGGATGTCATAGAGTACTTTCATTTAAAAATTCTAGTCTAAATGTATGTTATACCCAAGTGGTACAAATAGTAATTGTTATGTCTAGACTCACACATACATTTGATAGATAAAATATATGCACGTGGGTTACTACTATGAATATCATGTTTCATGATAGTTAATAAGACTTTATATATGCATGCATACAACCCCTAAGAGTAAAGCACATGATAGGATAGAATATTATGTGTTTCAAAGAAACTAATGCTCGATTTGTTATATTTAGTTACTTGAATAAAAGTTTATGTTTCCATGTATTTATGACTACTTAATTATGGTTTACTATGTAAAATTAGTTGTTATGTACTTAATACTAGAATATGATAACCTAGGTTATCATAAGGTGTAGTATTTTTGGAAAATACTTTATTAATTGAAAACTGTAGTTAAATTTGTGTTTTATTTGGATGGTATAAACTATAGACATTATTTTTATTATGGGATAGATAATAATTTAATATTCATTCATACGTTTGATGGAATAAATGTATGCCATTATATTATCTTATGCTTATCATGTAATGTGATAGGATTTCTAGTAAGATGTAAATTATATGAATTATTAGTTATATTATGTTAACTAATATCATATTGTTGATATTGAGTAAGGAGTGAGATGGACTTCACCAGATTACTAGTATCACAATTCCAGATGAAAGAAATCTAATCAAGTGGTATGTATGAATTTTGACTAATATATAGATCATTATTATTTAATATTTGAAAACTTTGGCCAAAATAATGTTTAATGAAACATTGTCATTTCATGAATATGATTTACATTTTTGTGCAATATTTGGTAATAAAATGGGTTTTGTATGATACACCACATGTTTACTTTTAAAAATCATATAACATATGGGTACTACTTTGTCTCTCTAGATTCCCACGCCATCAATATTTACTCATCTATGAAGGGAAGTCCATTCCCTGATGGGATTAGTGTGGTGGATCATTGGTCTGTGATTGGTGTGGAAAGGCACTTGAATGGTGCTCTCCCTCCCCACAATAGTACTAATTTTGAGATGACATTTGAGATTGCCACATATACTAGAGATTTTGGGGAACTCATGCTTTGAAAAGCCATGTATCTTATTTATGTACATTATATTATATGGTATTTATTATCAAAAACATTATCATGAAGAGCTATAATTACTTATTTATTATGACTTGACAATAGTGGTTGAACATTATACCAGTAGTGGCTGGCTATTTGTAATTACTTTCTATATTTGTATTATGATGTGTTTATATTAAACATGGGGATAAATGATGTAGCATGTAGCATGATTTATTCATAGTTATCACACTTACATTATTTTGTATGGTCTCTGATTAGATTCTCATGGTGTAATCTATTTATAGTATATGTTTTTAATTAAAATAAAAAATTTACATGTTTTCTAGTTAGCTCCTAGTGAAGATGTTACATGTGGTATTAGAGTTGTGGCTTAAACTCTAATACCTAATGATTCCATTAGCATTTTTGTGTCCTATTTATTCGAAAGAAGAATAGGGAAATGTGTGTGTTACATTGAGTGTGTATTTTAGGAGTATTCATACTCTCTTAGATTTGTTAAAGAGTTGGTTTATCAAGTGTCTAAATGGTTATGGTGGTTCGGGTAGGTGGGTACATAGCATAGTTCATGAGTTTTGGACAACATATCCCTACCATAATTTGATCACTTAGATTGAACACCTTGAGTATGATTACATATTTCTTGGTAACTGAGTCACCTTTGCCATTGGTGTTTTATGTTGTGAGTATTTAAAAATCATGGGATAATTCTCAATTAAGTATATGTGCATTAGTTTTCTATCTTATATTCACTAATCCTAGGAGTGAGAAAATCTTATAATACTATTTTAGTTTGGCACCACCTAGTGTGGTGGGAATTTTCTTGTAGTAAAGTGTAGATGTCTTTGTTGAATATTCCTATGTGTTAGGAGTTTGATTACATATTGATACCCCATATGTTTATTGGATTATCAAGAATTGTCAATTAGTTTATAGGTGAGTTATAGTTCTTCTCCCACCTTTTTTTTTGACATCATTATAAGACTCTAACAAGATTCCTATTTTCATGATGTTGAACTTGTTTCTGAAATGCTATTTTTGACCATATTCCTTGGAGTTCATGGAATAGTGTCTTATACTTCTTGATGATAGAGAATTTGTAGAAATGGAATGTATTTATGCATCTATGTGGTTAGAATTTTCCTTTTAGTTGTGGAATCATGTTATGATACTATTCATACAAGATTATTAAGTGAGTAGTGATTTGGAAACTTGAGTTGTGGTGTTTTCTTTATACCATGTAATGGTATTTAAGATTTTTTTTTTTGGTTATTTCTCTACTTTCCACTTGTGACCTTTTAGATTCATACTTTCTAGTGCTATTATATCTAATCTTGTGAACTTTAGCCCACTTGGAGTAGAGAACCTTGAATTTGTATTGGTTCTAGTTTGAGAATTATAAGTTGATTATAATTATTATGTTATTATATACCATTGATTAGATTGATAGTATTCTTATCTTGATTAAAAACAAGTTTTTTTGATGAGATGATTATGTACCTTTCACTAGGAGTGAGTAGGGTATAGGATGTGTGGAACATCTTATTAGTCTAAAAGGGTTGAGGTAAACTTTTAACTTATTCTGTAACTAACTGAACAAGTAGGAAGGCATTATCTCACTTGTCCTTTTATAAGTTTGTAAGGATGATTTGATTCTTGACCTTTTTATTTTATGTTAATTTTAACATTATTTAATCTTAACTATGAATATAACACTATAGGTTAAGTTGTGAAATATGATACTAGTTATGTTTGGCTAGTGGCAACTTAATACAGTTACAGACTGATTGTATGATTTTTATTTCAGGTATGTTGGTACATCTAAAATATTTAGCATATATCATTGCTTTCTAGGATATATTAGTATAGATTTATGATTCATTGAACCTTCTACATATTTTAGAGATTATTAGGTCATGAAGACCTAAGAGAAGAATGGTGAATTAGGAATGTGAGTACTAAAAGATGGGAGTGGATCCTAGTTAGTCTCATGTTAACTTGATATTTATTGAGTTTAGATCTAAAAAGTGGAGATTTTCAAATATAAGATGTGGTAGATGGACTTTTCAAATTTATGCATATGGCCATACACATGTATAGAGTGTAATGATTATTCCTAATTTTATATACACTAAAAATGTATCATTTATAGTTCTTATTCATCATCATACTTATCAAAATTTACATGAAGTAGTGATGGTATAAACTTATACATCATTCTTTCTAGGTTCCCTAAACACTTTTCTCTGAAATGAGAAAAACACTCTTGAGGGTAGATAGATGTACAAAGGGACCAAGAAGCTCTGTAAAAGTCTCCTAGGTCATTTATTTTGGATTTTGTAATGATTTCATGTCCTTTTGTGAAGTCAGTAAAAAATTCACCAAGATATGTGGGGCCATTTAAAGTATCATAAATGGTCAGTCGTATATTTTATAAGCTTATCTTGCCAGTTCTAAACCTTGGGATGGTCATGATAGAGCCATTCAGAGTAAGTGACACTCTCAAAATTTATTAGTATATTAAGGAAATGTCATAATGTAGGATCTTATGGGACCAATATTCTGAGAATAGTACTATTTGGGAGAACCATGATGAGTTATTCATGCAAATTTTACATTTATTTGATTGATTTGAAACTAATATACTATGTTGTTTTTTTCTATTGAACAATATTTTTAATTTAGAACTTATGTTTGGATAAGAGTCATCCAAGATGATAACTAGCTTTAGGGGGGAATGATGTTATATCTTGATTATTCACTAAGCAAAATATTTTATTATTTGTGGATGTTTATAGTTGACAAATTTAGATTTGGTTATTTTTAACTAAACTTTGATATATGTTATGAAATAATAAGATATTATTTCGATTACGTGATTATATTATTATGAGTTAAATTACGTATATGGTTACATTATGAATATGTTGATTTGTTATTTTAGTTACATTTTATGATGTATTTATATCATTATGTGATGGTCTAACTACCTGCTTGTTGTGAGGTTGATGTAGGAGAACTCATCCCTCAGAGCGTGATAGAGGGAGAGCATATTCAAAGATATTGATGTAGATGGAGATATTGGAGGATGATAAATAAATTAGCTATAACCCTACACACACCATAATATCTAGCATATGTTATATGCATAATGAATGGTTAGCATAATGTGTTTTAATGTTGTTTGCATTAGATAGTCATTTAAATATGGTTGCTAGAATATTTTAAATGGTTAGCTAGAATTCATCTTGGGTAGATAAATTAATATTGTATTATTATGTTTTATTTTTCTAATATGTTCACAACTACTAACATTTTAGAAAATACAAATTTAGATGACTATTGTTTGGTACTACTATATGTAGACCACTTGACATATCTTAATAATGTTGAGAATATGATCTATTTATCATAATGATATCCAAAACTATCATTTTAAGGATTAAACTCTTATCATTACTAAAATTATGTAATAAATTATTAAATGTGTAGTAGTTAGCTAATAAAGTTGAAAAATATGTAAATTTTAGTGATCTAGTATGTACAATGATTCTATATAGTGTAAAACACACACACACACACACACACACACACACACACACACACACACACACACACACACACACACACACACACACACACACACACACACACACATGCCCCCCCTCCCTACCCCCACGCACCCCCCCCCCCCCCCCCCCCCCCCGCCGTCCCCCGCCACACACACACACACACACACACATATGAATGATCTATTATGATAATATAAGAATTATTATATTGTGTAATGTAATGAAAAAGTATATAGAATTATCATATTATTTATAAATTGCAAATTAGATGACAATAATGGTGTGTAGTGACTCATATAAGAGTTGACTTGACATATATAACATAAAAATAATGCATAGGTCATCATAATGTAGTGACTTATATTGTGTATGTAATAATTTATAATTGTGTTTGAGTAAATATAAAATATATTTATATAAAGTGATAGGCAAATATTTTATAACTGATTAATTTGTTACACTAGTTTATATCCTTCTAGTGACTTACAGGTCCTTGTTTGTGACTAGTTAATCTGCTACATAAGAATAGAACACTAATTACCTTCAATAATAGCAACTTAGAGTATATTTATATAGTGAAGTATGTATAATTTAGTGCAATAGATTGACTTTGGATACAATTACTTACATCCATTGAGTTATATTTGTAAATAACCTACAATGACTTATACCTAGATTGGGTTAGAAAAGTTCTTATCAATATTCAAGAGATTTAGTATAATTCTATATCGACCTATCTAGTGATCTAAATATATGCAAATGTATATACAGCAAATACTTTAATTACTTACATGTGATAGCAACCTATAGTTTATGTGTTTTTAATAACCTATATATTATTATTAGATAGCAATCTAAATTTATTGAAATAATGCTTAGTCTAGAGAGCTTCAAATGTGTAAGTGATCAGGCTTACACACAGAGGTATGTTAATGTAATATCAATATATGTTTAGCATACATACATTCCTTTAACATCATATATGTTCACTTATATATATTTATTGCTTCTATATTATGTAATTCATATATATGGGAATAAATTATACCATCAATGTATACCATATATCACAATATGAGTAATTTTGATCCTCAAATAGTATATGTCACTACTATATGACAAGTTATGCTAGATAAACTTAAATATAACTTATTATGGTAACAATTGATAGTATATTATTTTATATTATATGAATGTCATTTTAATATTTAAATAAAGTATGAAAATGAGAACATACTAAATAGGGCAGTGCTAAACCAATCTAATCAAATTATATTTATAAGATTACTTAGAAATACTTAAGGTAAGATCTTATATGTATAGGTATGTAAAGAAAACGTGAGAATAAATGTATACATATATGGCATATAATCATAATAATATCATTTAATTAGTGGCTTAGACCATATTTACTAGTGCATTTCAGATTTTGTGTAGAGTTAATGTTATTTGGAAGCCCTATATTACCTTTTCATCTTTGATTTATTTAGAGGTGCTTGCTAACACAAAATTGGATTTTACTTGTCTTTTATATTTTAAAAGGTGATAGCCATCATGAAATGTATCCTTTATTTGTTAAAATGGATTCATGACTTGGAAACAATCAAGTAGTAACAAGGGATTTATGAATTAAAAATTGTAGAATATTGTTGGTATGTCAAAATAGTAATTATGTATTCAGACATATGTATTATGGAGTATATATTATGCAAGGTGCATAAATATGTGAATTATATTCTATCTAATAACATATATATATATAATATATATATATATATATATATATACATACTTTGGGTTCTGTGCCTATAATGATAGATTCTAAGTAGTATATTATTCTGGTTTTAGAGATTTCTATAAGTATATAATGGGATGAAAATTAGTGTATCATTTAAGAGAAACTTGTGTGTTGTTGAATACTTATACGTGAACCTTAATAAAGAAGACTAGGTTATCTTAAGAACTTGTGTCCAAAGTTATATACGCTTACATAATCAAGATGAAAATCTGTTTATTTAGGGATAAAACCTATGAAGGAGTTTACACTATAGAGTCCCTTATAGATCATCAAAATATTTTGTGAACCATTAAAGTCTTAAGGATTGTTGAAATCATAGGGATTTTTTCATTAAGTTGTTTAAATGAAAGATTATGATATAATTTAGTTATGAATTATCTAACTCTTTGATAGTAACTTGACTATATTGTTGATATATATTTACATACAGTAATGAAAACTTATGTACAATACATATTATGAGTATATTAATTTGTATAAGTTTTTAGACATACATAGCATATAATAGTGGATTCATGACTTGGAAAAAATCAAGTAGTAACAAGGGATTTATGAATTAAAAACTGTAGAATATTGTTGGTATGTCAAAATAGTAATTGTGTATTTAGACATATGTATTATGTAGTATATATTATGCAAGGTGCATAAATATGTGAATTATATTATATCTAATAACATTATCATTTTTATTCATATATATATATATACATATATACTTTGGGTTCTATGCCTATAATGATAAATTCTGACTGGTATATTGTTCTAGTTTTAGTGATTTCTATAAATTTATAATGGATGAAAATTAGTGTATCATTTAAGAGAAACTTGTGTTTTGTTGAATACTTATACGTGAACCTTAATAGAGAAGACTAGGTTATCTTAGAACTTGTGTCCAAAGTTATATACACTTGCATAATCAAGATGAAAATCTATTTATTTAGGGATAAAACCTATGAAGGAGTTTACACTACAGATACCCTTATAGATCATCAAAATATTTTGTGAACATGAAAGTCTTAAGGACTTGTTGAAATCATAGGGAGTTTTTCATTAAGTTGTTTAAATGAAAGATTATGGTAAAATTTAGTTATGAATTATCTAACTCTTTGATAATAACTTGACTATATTATTGATATATATTTACATATAGTAATGAAAAACTTATGTGCCCTACATATTATGAGTATATTAATTTTTATAAGCATTTAGACATACATAGCGTATAATAGTGGATTCATGACTTGGAAACAATCAAGTAGTAACAAGGGATTTATGAATTAAAAACTGTAGAATATTGTTGGTATGTCAAAAATAGTAATTGTGTATTCAGACATATGTATTATGTAGGATATATTATGCAAGGTGCATAAATATGTGAATTATATTATATCTAATAACATTAGCATTTACTTTTATATATATATACTTTGGGTTCTATGCCTATAATGATAGATTCTAACTAGTATATTATTCTAGTTTTTCATTAAGTTGTTTAAATGAAAGATTATGGTATAATTTAGTTATGAATTATCTAACTCTTTGATAGTAACTTGGCTATAATGTTGATATATACTTACATATAGTAATGAAAACTTATGTGCACTACATATTATGAGTATATTAATTTGTATAAGTGTTTAGATATACATAGCATATAATAGTGCATGGTGGTGTGTGTCTATAAGCTATGTTTATTTTGAATGCTATGTAGGATAGTTATCAATGATCTCATGGTGATGTTAAGGAGGTGTCTTGGTGAGTTGATGAAGTGCCTTAATAGTCTAAGTGACAATGATAAAGTGTGCAATGTGTTTTTCCTAGTATGTTTGAAGGAGGCTTGGTTGATCTTTAGTTTTGGCATGGTTAGAGATATTCAAGGATGAGTATGGTGATTTGAGATTGTGAAAGGGGTCTTATCATAAGTCAAGAATGATTTGATTGATTTTGAGCATGAGTATATTTCATATAATTGATCATTGTTTTCATCTAGACATTTTGGGTCTAGTGGCAAAAAATCTGAGTAGGTAGTTTTTTGACATCACCATTGCCATGTGTAGATGATTCAAGGGGAGTTGGTCATATGGTTGTGATCACATTTGTTCGTAGTTATTATGTGCTAAATTTTAAGTCATATGACAAAGTTTAACATAAGATATGTAAGTGTAAATTTGGGCTCCCAAGCAGTTTGACATTGTTTTCCCATAACCAAATTTGCATCATGGTAAGAAAAGCTGAGTAGGAATTTTGATGTTGTTATATTTCACACATGTGAAGGTGCAAGGAGAAAATGATCATATGGGTTTGTTTATTTTTGTTCCTAGTTGATTTATGATAAATTTTAGATCATGTGATAAAGTACATCAAAATATACCAAATAGTTCTTGACATAGTTGGCTTTGTGGTAGAAAGCAATCTGAGTGAGCAGATTAATGGAGTTATATCTTACACATGTGAAGGTTTAAAGAGAAGTTTGACACATGGTTGAATTATATTATGTGATGAGAACATATGGTATAAATATTAGATCATGTGACTAAGCGTAAAAAAAGTTATTGAGGTCCAAATTTGGCCTTCTAAGCAGATAGCAATGGTTCCCATAGATTATTTTGCATGAAGTTAAAGATCAGGACCAGATGTAGATACAATGGTTTGTGGCTGATCATATAATGAATATATATGGTACATATCAATTCAAATGAGTTAAAATTTTTTTTGGTTAATGAAGTTAAATATCAAGCTCCTTACAAAAGGATCAAAAGAGCATGTTCATTTTAAGGTATCAGGAAGAAACAAGATGAGAACAAGTGTTCAAAGTTTAAAATCAACCAGAGATAAATATTGAGACTCTTCTAAGATATAATGATGAAAAGGTGTGTGTGTGTGTGTGTGTGTGTGTGTGTGTGTATATATATATATATATATATATATATATATATATATATATATCAATGGTGCATGTTGAGAAATATGTTTTCAATGTGTCCAATTTCTAAACAAGTTAAAGACCAAGCTACATACAGAAGATCCATGGAGCATGTTTTATCCATGATGATAGGGAGAATCGAGATGATACCAAGCGTTCAAAGATTAATGCTTGGGTAGTGGAGCACTATTAGGTAAAGTTTGAACAAGATAAATGGTGCATGTTTAATTTTAAGATGCAAATACATGAGATGCAAGAAAAGTGATCAAGGTTTAACTATGATCATTTGCATTTGAATATTTGAATTTAACAAAGGAAAAACTAGTGCTTTGTATTTTGTCTATAACTTTTGAGACAAGTAGAAATTACTCATGGTGTAAAAAGTGAATTTGTAGAGAAATCCAAAATGCATCTATAAATATATATATTTGAAGATTTGAATGTGTGTATAATAAAATTTATGAAGGTTCAAAGTTGGATATGTTTCATGTTTATTTTGAAAGTGACCCGAGAAGGATAATTAAAATTGTGTTGATGTTGTTTCAATGTTTTATGATGTCTTACCTATTGGAGAGTGTTCTATACTAGAATAAAATAATTAATATATATTTTTAAGATTTGACCAATCATATGTAGTATGAACAAAGAGTTATGAGTTGATTATGTTTTAGTTTATAACGGTTGTGTGTACAGAGAAATGTTTGAGCTAATTAGGGGTTAGCATAAGAGTGATCTGATGAATGTTGGAACTTAAATAGGACATATAGATAATGTGAAAAAGATTCATGAGTTAGAAATTGTTCATATGTTCTTATTTTTTCTCAGGTAAGTGTCAAAGAGGTGAATGCATCATCATAAGACCTAAAAGTGACTTTGGTTTAATTGAAAGATATTTGTGCTTAAGTGTGACCCATGTAATATGCCTTAAGGGTCAAGGCATGTGTTGTGTCTGATAAGGAATATTATGGAATTGATATTTCATGAACACTCTATAGATAGTGAAACCAAATGTGATGGTTTATAGACTTGACAATTTAAGAAAAGGATTTTGTAAGAAGACTAAGTGAAGGAAGGAGAGTAAGTGTTCACTTTGGATGGGTTGATGTGTAGAGCATATTGAGGACTTAGTGTATGAAATTTAGGTCATAATTTTATTGGTAGAATATTACTCTTATAGTTTGAAGATATGTGAAGAGGTCTAAGTGGGTAAATGAGGATTGTTTGAGTGAATAAGTAAAGAGAGTTTGGTATGCCTATGTGAGACACCTATATGAGATAGAGAAGAATTTTGTGCAGGGGTGAGAAAATATAGATCCATCATTAGGTGTTGAAGACATTATTTCTAAAGTGGAGGTGTTCATATCATAGGAGGATATAAAGTACCTAATCTTCCTTAGGGGTAGTTATTCCTTATGAAACATGTGTTTCACTAAAGTTTTTTAGTTAGGAGGTCTTGATTAAGGTTTATGATATAAAGGACTTGACTAGTATCTTATTTGTAATATATTATAAGATAAGTAGTCCATGTGTTGTAGGCTTGAGAGTGGGTTTTATTCCCCATAAGGGTTTCTCATAAGAACCATATGTTGTGTTTTTGATCTTGTGTATGCTTTGAATGAATGATCTCTCTTGTTAATGTTGTTTGATCAAGTTAATATATGTTGACTATTCAATAGTTTAAAGGATTGGAATTGAAATAGAAATATCTAGGCTCATTGGTTCACCCCCCTCTTAGTGATTTTACCTCTAATAATTGGTATTAGATTAAGTCCTTTGATAAAGGCTTGATATCTTGAAGGTGATCGAAGGTATAATATGGGTAGTCATAAAAGAGGTTTCTCTACTAAGCAAATACCGATGTTTAATAGATTGAATTATGCATTTTAGAGTGCTAAGATGAGGACATACATTATGTCCCTAGGGTTTGATGCATGGAAATATATTGTGGATGGTTATATTTCTCCTACTACTCCTCCATCTAGTATTGTAGATGATAAGTTGCTTGAGAATAATTCTAAGGCATTAAATGCCATCACTTGTGGTCTTACAAATACTGAGTTCACTAAGGTAATACATTATAAATATACTAAATAGATATGAGATAAAATTTAAATAATTTATGAAGGAGATTCAAAGGTCAAACTTGTTAATTTTTAGACTCAAAAGACAATTTGAAAGTCTCAAACTAAAGGAAGAAGATTATATGGCATCCTTTCTACAGAGAGATGATGAGATTGTGAACATCATTAGAGGTCTTAGAGAGAACCTTGAAGAGGCTACTATAGTTCAAAATGTATTAAGGTCTTTATCCCTCAAGTCTGATCCAAAAGTATTTGATATAGAAGAAAGTCATGATCTTACTTAGTTGAAGATCGATAAATTGCATGACACACTTATTTCCTATGAGATGAGGAAGAATGATGACATACCACCAAAGAAGGAAGCAAAATTCAAGATAGAAATGAATCCAAAAATTAAATTTCAAGGTAAGAAACCCAAAGAGGATGACACATCTAATATTGATGAAGATGATCTAATTACTTTGATTTCAAGGAAATTTAAAATAGGTTCAGGCAAGTATAATGGTAAACTCCCTATCAAATGCTTCAATTGTGGAGAGGTAGGAAAATTTGATAATAAGTGCCCTCATAAGTATAAGAAGAATGGTGATGAAGAGCATGATCAAGGTCATGATTATGGTAGGAGATCATTCAAGTTTGATAAAATCAAAAAGGGATTCATAAGGTTTGACAATAAGAAGTTCTTCAAGGACAAGAAGAGTCTCTACACCAAATGATATTTTAGCTCATCAGATGAGAGTGAAGTTAGTGACTCAAAGTATGATCATGAAGATGATGATACTATTAAAGATGAACATTTGTTCATGGTTAAGGAAGGTAGTTACTCACATCAAAAGGAGTCTACCTGGATTGATTTAGATGAAGATGAAGATGAGGTGGACTATGAAATTGAATTGATGAATGCCCTTAAAGAACTAAAGATTGAGAATAATATTAATAAGAAGATGAAGTTACAAATCAAGGACTATAAGGAACAATTCAGTGTGTTTGAGGAAAGATTGGTTGAATACTCTAGAAAGAATAGGAAGGTTCTATCCTATTCGTTAATTCTAAGTTGGAATTTATGTCTTCAAGTCTAAGAGCTAGAGAAAAAGAATGCTAAATGTATGCTTTCAAGATTATGTGTTTAAAAGCTAAGTTAGATAAGTTTGTAAGAAAGGTGAAGTCATTTTTCAAGTTTGATAAAATTTCTAATAATCTAGATGATCTCCTAAAGAGTCAAAAGTTAGATAGTGATATATTTGGATTGTGTTTTAATGAAGATCCCAAATTTACTTCACAAGTTGATATGAATGTCAATGAGAGCAAGGTGGTTTAGCCTTTGAATAAAAATCATCAGACAAGTAATGAAGGTCCTATCAAAATGAATACAAATTAGATCAAACAACCAAATGCCATAAGGTATGTAAATTTCAATGGTTGTTTCTACACTTGTCATCAGTTTAGGAATAGATCTAGACAATATAGAAGACCTATTAGAAATGAGTTTACATGGAACTATGAATGGAATCATCAGTCAAGTGGAGTGAGCAAGGTTGAGTGTTTCAACTATCATAATTTGGGACACTTTTCAAAACATTATCCATTTAATGTAAGACAAACTAATTTTCCATCAAGAAGTATTATTTGCTACAACTATGAAAATATTGGTCACATTGCTAGATTCTACAAGTAAAGGTCTACAAATTAGAATAGGCTCAATAAAGATCCTATAGTGAAAGGAAGAAGTCAAGTTAACTCATAGAAACCAAAGGTGGTATGTGTCATGAAAATACTATAGGACCAAGTAATTTGTTTTCTATGGTGGAGAATGCTACATAAGGAGAAGAGTGCCAAGGGCTCTCATTGTCTGCTCATGTTGAGAATGAAGAGACCAAAATCAAAGAGAAGAGCAAGATATTAGTTGAGGCTAGTTTTGAGGTGTGTATGGATCCAAGTGAACATCCTATTATTGATGATCAACTATCATTTAAAGAATTTAAATTTTCACTACCTAGTGATGATGTTCCAAGCCACAAGGAAAATTCTAAGATGAAAAGTATGTCATTAATATATGTTGTTTCCATGTATTATCAATCCAATTCTAGAAGAAAAGGATAATGTTTTAGTGGTTGAGTATTTTGATTCTACTAATCCTAAGAAGAAGATTAATAATAAGGAATTGAAGTATCATATGACCAAGGAGGATAAGGAATATGAGGAGTTATGAGTAACTCTTAGTTTCACATTATTCTAGGACATTGTGAAGTAAGATGTCTCTGCCTATGCTTCTTAAGAGATTATTTTTAGTGGAGAAACAAGTATTTTTGTGATGTTCTTAAGATGGTTATATATGGATAGAGATGAGTGTTTTAATTTGGAGCAGGTATGTCTAAGTGGAAGATATGTTGTGGTGATGCCAAAGTGATGTCAAAGTTGTATATGGTCAATCTACATGGTCAAAATGAAGGTTTTCAAGTGGAAAAATAGGATTTTTTATTTTTCAAGATGATATTTTTGAATATAAATGTAATTTGACCTCATTATATCATGTTCAAGGTGAGTTTGTGTTTTGAAGGTATGTTGAAGTCAAATTAGATATTTTTTATTTGCTCTCGAATTTCCCAATTTGTGCTTAAGGGTATGTAGGTCCTAAAATGGTTTATAGGATGTTTGGGTTCCCAAATATGTGGAAGGTAAAATATTATTGCATAGGTGTGTAATGGTTGTCTCCAGGTGTATAATAATTTTTAGAGGTGGACATTGACTAGAAGGAGGTTTGTTAACTTTATTTATTTTAAAATTTTAGGGTTTTGGGCTCTCCTATAAAAGTGGTTTACCTTATGAGTTGAGGTCTGAGGCTTATTAACATATTTAATGGTCTAAATGGGTTGTAAAATCAATCATCATAGAGATTTTAAGGTTTGTGGTTTTCAAATTATTCATATTTTTTGTCAAAATGAAGGCCCAATTGGCAAGTTGATTTGTGAAGGAAGTATTTTGTAAAGTCAATCTAGGTGTTGAAAATTTGTGTGATTGAAGGGGAATATGAGATTTCTCTAGATATGATGTTTTAGGTCTTGATGATGTGTTTACTAAAAGTTTTAGGATTTTCATTTTCTAGGTAGGGCTATAAGGAGTCTAGATAGGGCTGGTAATGAAGATGTGGTGTTTTTACTCAGTTTCTCCAAAATAAAAAGGCATGAGTATTTCAATGAGATTTATCAGGTTGTTTTATAACATGTGTCCTATTTGGTGAGTGGCATAAAGTGCTGTTGGTGGTCCCTAATGTGGCTTGAGAGAAGAGGCTAGTAAGCCTATGTGGTGATTCTTCATGGTATATGAAGATTTAAAGATGTTCAAGATATGAAATGGCTTAAATATATTAGGGGGAGTTATTTTTAGATGTTTATTGGTGATTTATATTAGATTTTAGTGTTTTGTGTGTTCTTTCTTCATTGGTTTTAGTGCTTGGTTGAAGAGAGTATTGGCATGGAGGTAGAGGAAGTTGTCAAAGCAAGAAGAGGTAGGCTAAAGGTAAGGGGTAGTTTATATCATCTTTATAATATGGTAATCTCTTTTTGATAATATTTTTAGGTCATTAAGATTAGTTAGTGCCCACTTTATCATTGTGTCAAAAGGGGAGAAAGTTTCTGTTGTGAGAGTGCTTAAAGAGAGAGAAGGAAGATGAGTTGTATATTATTATATGATAGTGGTTGACATCAATGACAAAGGGGGATGTTGTTGAATATTTATTATTGATTTCATATTGATGTCATGTAGGTGTCTTGTTGAGTGGATGAAGTACCTTGATAGTCTAAGTGATAATGACAAAGTGTGTAATGTCTTTGTCCTAGTATGCTTGAAGGAGGCTTGGTTGATCTTATTTTTTCGCATGGTTAGAGATGTTCAAGGATGAGCTTGGTGATTTTATATTGTGAAAGGGATCATATCAAAATTCAATAATGATTTGAGTGCTTATGTGCATTAGTGTATTTCATTTGGCTGATCAATGTTTTCATTTAAAATTTTTGGGTCTAGTGGCAAAAAATCTAAGTAGGTAGTTTGTTAACATCACCATTGCCACATGTGGATGAGTTAAGGGGAGTTGGTCATATGGTTGTGATAACATTTATGCCTATTTACTATGCACTAAATTCTAGGTCATTCAATGAAGCATAACATAATATATTTAAGTGCAAAGTTGGGCTCCCAGACAATTTGATAGTGTTTTCCCATAATTAGCAAAATTTGCAATGTGGCAAGAAAAGTTGAGTAGGAATTTTGATGTTGTTATATTTCACCCATGTGAAAGTGAGATGAGAAAATGATCATATAGGTTTGTTCATTTTTGTGACTAGTTTATTTTCACTAAATTTTAAATCATGTGATGAAGTACACCAAATATATGCATGTACAAAGTTGGCCTTCCAAATATTTCCTGACATAGTTGGGTCTGTGGTGGAAAGAAATCTGAGTGAGTAGATTAATAGAGTTATATTTTGCACATATGAAGGTTTCAGGATAAGTTTGACACATTTTTGGATTATCCTATGTGAGAACATTATATGGTCTAAATTTTAGATCATATAACTAAGTGCAATAAAATTTATTGAGTTACAAAGTTGGCCTTCCAAGTAGATAGTAATGGTCCCCATATTAAGTCTATTTTTCATGAAGTTAAAGATCAAGACCAGATGTAGATCCAATAGTTCATGGGTGATCATATAGTGAATATATATGGTGCACATCAATTCAAATGACTAAATGTGTTTTTTGGTTAACAAAGTTAAAGACCAATTTCCTTACAAAAGGATTAATGAAGCGTGTTCATTCCAAGGTGTTAGGAAGCAACAAGATGAAGACAAGTGTTCAGAGTTTAACATCAAGCAGAAATAAAGATTAAACCTCTTCCAAGATATAAAGATAATTAGGTGTTCATATAGATAGAGATTAATGGTGTGAATTGAGTGAGATGTTTTCAATGTGTCCAATGTTTAACATAGTTAAAGACTGAGTTACGTGTAAAATATCAATAGAGCATGTTTTTATCTAGGATGTTAGGAAGAAGTGAGATGATGCTAAGTGTTCAAAGTTTAACATTTGGGAATTGGAGAAATATGACTTAAATATCAAATAATATCGATGGTGTGTGTTTAATATAAATACATGAGGACATGAGATGTGAGCAAAGTAACTGATGTTCAAATATGACCATTTGCATTTCAATATTTGATCTTAACAAAGGAAAAAAAGTGATCTATATTTTGGCTATAACTTTTGATACAAGAAGACTTTTCTCATGGTGTGACTATCAATTTTGTAATCATAGGACATAAAGTGACTTTGGCTGAATTGAAAGAGATTTGTGCTTAAGTGTGACAAATGTAATATGTATTAAGGGTGAAGGAATTTATTGTGGATGAAAAGGAATATTGTGGACTTGATAATTCATGAATGATCTATAAATAGTGAAACCAAATGTTATATTTTCTAGACTTGATAATTTGAGAAAAGGCTTGTGTAAGAAGACTAAGTGAAAAAAGGATAATA
>JARHVA010009302.1:312500-334453 GCA_037957365.1 Torreya grandis
CATTTTTTAGTTTTACTCATTTTCATTGTTAAGAGAGTTAAGCCTTTGGATTGGGTATTTATGCATGAGCCTACACTACTTAGCGATTTAAAAAAAGAGTTTGAACTTTAGGAGACCATAAATTTAGATCCGTAGCTCTGTTTGATCCCATATTCATGCCAAAATGACCATATCTAAAATTTCAATGTAGAGATGACTAACCATTAAAGTTATGGGATGTTTTAGATGTTTTTAAGAGGTAATATGTGATCATCTGAGGATCTAAAATTATATTTTAATATTATTTTTGGGTTTTTTTTATAAATTTATAAATTATCTTTTTTTGTAACTAGACTTGAAATTTAGTTTAAATTCATCTAATGGGAAAATTTTAATGTAGTTTATATTTATATATTTTTAGAATTACAACACTTGCATGAAAAACTTACTAAAAATAGTAGCTACTAAAATAATAGTTCAAGTTTTATATATTTTTAGAGTTATGAATTTTGCATGTGAACTCTAATTTTGAGTTGAGGCTTATTTATGAATGGTTTTTGTAGATATGTATTACAAATAGGATTAGTTCAATCATTAGTCATGAAAAACACAAAATAATGCATAATAACTAAAAATCAAAGACAACCTATCCAATAGGGTTTGCAAATGACAATAAGAAGCAATTGAAAGAAAGCACATATACTGATTACCTTTTCAAGACCATTCCACAATCTAAAATTAGATCCAAATGTGTTTTTATCCTTGATTTGGTGTTCTTTTCTTTGTCAACAATGGATGTCAAGCTCCTCCATCATCTTAATATCACAATGCATAATCTAGGCTCATGATATGAAATCACTAATATGTCTATCAAATGAATCCTATTGAAAATAAACTGTGATAATCAAACTACAAAATGACCTGTAGAGATAATCTTGCATTATAAGTTTACATAATTTAAGCTTAAAAATGTGAGCCTTAACCCTTATATTTGAAGGATTTTGAATTTGATTAGGATCAACCATGACCATCCATCTTAAGATGAATATGTATGGCCATGAATTAATCTAATATTGCATAATTAATCCATAAATATCCTCATAAATATTTGAGAGGAAAAGTCATTAATGAGGCATGGGTGCCCATAAACTTGATATTTATTATATTTATGGCTTATGGATGCACCATATTGATCATGCCCTTAAGTGATTCAAATATTCATAATCAATTTCCAATAAATAAATATTCAATTTGCTCCATGGAATTCTTACTTAAGATCATAATTTGGTTTAATTTGCCTAAGTAAGATTAACCAATTTTAGTTCAATTCTTTGGAAATTGGTGCACAATTAATCAAAATGATCAAAATTTCATATTATTGGGTCATAATTTGTCTCAATAGAAATTATAAGGTGATGTTAGTTACTTATAGAACATGATTCCATTTAGAATGTTGATGACACAAAATAACACATGCACATGACGTGTTATTACAAATTAGAAGAAAAGAGTGATCCAGAGCACTAAAATGGAAAATCATCATTTTGACTCAAAATGATTTGAGAAAATTTAAGATTCACATAAAATACATTGCCTTATGTAGGGATACATTAACCTAAATTGACACTTGTATATGACAATCTCAAACCATTTAGTGCGTTTAAGTGATTTTGGCCTAAATTGTGCATTTCAGTGTAGTTCAAGTAAGATTCATAATTTCAACACAAGTAGTGTTAGGAATTGGATGTCTACATTTTCCCCTTATTTGAAAAGTCATATTGAGACATTCAAGTAAAATAATGTCATTACAAAGAAAAGAGTTATCAAACAGAAATTGGAAATGACCCATGATACCCCCTTGAGAGGACATACTAGGATGAAAGAGAAGGATGGACTCTTGAAAAGAAAGAGAAAGTGAGATCAAATCATGTTAAAAATTAAATCTAGATGAGATAATTCTTGAATTCATTAATTCCATCAGTGATCAAAATATAATTAGAGTAAAATGGTCCCCAAAGATGGGGGAATGGGAAAGGTAAAATCCAAAAATAAAAGTGACACACTTTGAACACACCCAAAAAAGGGTGTAAGCTATGTGCTTAGGAACTGATCAATCCTAAGATAAGTTTCACTATAAAATATTTATATAATGAGGGCAAAAGTCTACAGATCTTGGAACTAGAATAAAAGGAGAACGTTGTCTCCAAAGAAAATAAATAATAATGTGTTCCTTTAGAGAAAATATGATCTTGTGATAAACAATTTTTCCCTAGTAGGGAGAATTTTGATCATTGATAAAGAATGGTTTTCCCCTATAGGGTTGTTTTGATTCAAGAGTTGGTCCAAATTTTTTTCCCCATCATGGACAAATTAGTAAGAAATATCTCAAGGATATCACCTATTACATAGACTAAATATGAGTAGGTACAAACATAAATGTGATGGTGGAATGGATGCAAAAGCCATAAAAAACCATGCATACAAGAATGCACAAAGTGATGAATGAAATGAAAATAAAAGTGAAGGTGGCCAAACTGACTTGAGAAACATTATATATCCAAGCACTACCTATATTATCCATATGGACCTTAAGCTAATGTAGTTCACCCAAAAATGCGAGAGAATGAAATGAGGGATGATGAAAATAGGCCAATTATTTGATTAGATGCATGTTATATGTTAAGAGATGCACATATAAGCTAAAGTTAGGTGCTAAACCTATTGAGCCTAGTTTATGCATGGTGATCTTGAGAGTTATTCATTGAAGCTATATTGATGTTTAGACTTGAATGTAAATCACAAAGTAATTTCTATAGAAAAATAAACTAGACATCATTAGTATGAGTAACTGATAATGACATTGCATTTCAAATGCATAGTGCTAGTTCAAATGTGAATACCTATAACTAAAGATAATGGTAAAAAATGACTAAAACCAAAGTTACAGCTATTTGCATTTAAACAAAAATCAAAGACAAAGAAGAAGAGAACATAAATGAACCTAACATAAAATCAAGATATGGACAATCACGTTTTAAGTAGGAAATATAATGTTAAAAAAAACAAGAACAACTTAATAACATGAGATGGAGATATGAATAATCAAGATCCATGTGGATCATCAATATTTTCTTGAAAAACAATATAAAAGAATAAGATCAAACAAGAAAACACAAGATCAGGAAGAAACAAGAAGAAATAGCCAAAGGAAAGAAGAATAAATAAATTAAGAGCAAAGAAAACACCAAGAAAAAATAATAAAACACCAAGAAAACTCAAATAAACACACACTAACAAAAACCAAATTAGTGTAGTTTACAAATAATTATCTGGGCATATGTAGTAGAGGGGTTACTTTCTATGACAATGTAGTAAGAATAAGGACAAAAGGTTTCTTCCAAGAGATAGGGAAACAACACATAAGAAAATAGGGGAAGAGAAGAAAAGGAAGGGGTTGACTGAGATGACTCTAGATGTACAAGACAAGTGGATGCTACCTACATAGTTCCATAGATGCATGGTCCAACATGAATTTTAGGCCAAATGTAATTCTCATATGAAGTGGGATAAAAGAAAAAGGTGATGACTAGAGAAACATGATAAATTTTGTAGAATAAAAGGGAATATGGGAAAAATGAGAATGGTCCTATAAAATGGCAAGTTGGTAGGACAAGATTACTTTCAAAATGGCAAGAATGTGGGATGAGACTACCTGTAAAATGGAAAGAGCATGGACATCAGAATATGCAAAAGCATAAGACAATGTTTTTATTATTTTTTAGAGAACTTTATAATGTTTTTTGATTTTTGGGATAAAATATGTAGAAAATGGAACCAATTAATCAAGGAGTTGCTTGTCCAAGAGTATAAGTTCCAGTAAATAGTTAAACTAGCTACAATGGCCTACATGGATATAAATAATAGATCAAGGAACTAAGTAGGAGTTTTAATAAAAGATAACATTGGATACAATGGCACATGATCATAAATCAATGATATTAAGGATCCTAAAAAGGCAACAATGCCTACAAAATAATAGTAAAATAATAGAAAAATGCACAACATGAGATAAAATCTAAAGAACTATGTAGTTGGTAAAAACCATATGCTATGGTATTCATGATCACTTTTCTATAGAAGAAGCTGAAAAATAATGTCCATGTTGATCTAATTTATAGATCTAGTCTTTAATGTGATCATAATGCTGATGACTCATAATTAGGATCATAATTGGTCAAGGGATAAAAGATGTTAAGGTTACAATAGGCCCAAGACATAACAAAGATTATGTTTCTCAAAGATAATTGTCCATAATGAATATGGTCCAAAAGAGGATGGTCTAGGGTGGGATAAAATGTGTTCAGAGTGCCAACAGTCCAAAATCATTCACTATCTAGAGTCATGAAAGCAACAAGGTTCTCGAAAGAACGGTCCAAGGTAGGTCAAAAGAATATGGTCCATGAGAGGATGGTCTAGGATATAAAGGTAGGATAAAATACTTTAGCATTAGTTTCCCTCAATTAAGGGTCTTGTAGGCAATGGTTCTAATCTATTCAAGCATAAAACATATTAATGTGCATGATGTTCATGAGATCTACAAGTTATTCATCATTTGAAATATCCAGTCGATATGCCCCTGATCCATAGTTTGTCATGATAACATATGGTCCCAACCAATTAGGTTGTAACTTACCTTTTTTATTACATTCAACACTTTTTTTATTATGATTCTCTTTCAAGACCAAATCACCAATCTCAAAATACTAAGGGAGAATGTGCCTATTTTTTCTTTGCAATCTATTATAATAGGCTTGTAAGTTTTCTAGGTCATCCAAATGCTTACCACTAAGAAGTTGTAGTTCTTGCAACCTGGAGACTATGTAATCTTCACCTCTTCAATATGCTCCAAATATACTTGTAATGATGGGAGCTCAATCTCAATTGGGATAGTAACTTCTATGCCATGGACAAAGGATTATAGAGTGGCTCCTCTTGGGGTTCGATGATTGGTTTGATAAGCCCAAAGGATAAGAAATATTTACAAGTGCCAATTATGGCCAGCGTCATTGATAATCCTATTTAAAATGGATACAATGGTCTTATTGATGCCTCGACTTGTCCATTTCCTTATGGGTTATATGGTGTGGAATTCTTGTGCTTCATTTTGAATTTTGTACAAAGGTATTTTACATATCTATTTATAAAAGACCCACCATTATCAGATATAATATGAGATATAATTTCATATCGACAAATGATATGGTAATGAATGAATTTGACTATCTTTTTATCATTAACATAAGTGAGAGGAATGTCCTCAATATACTTAGTGAAAAACTTGATAGTAATCAAAATATGCTTATGGGCATCTAAAGATGTTGGGTTTAATTTCCCAATGAGATCAAGGCCTCAATTAAAGAATTACCATGGTGTTATGATCGGTTGTAGTGGTAAGGAATGTGCGTGTATCAAATTTCCATATTGCTGACAAGGAACACACCTCCTTACTTAATTTTAAGCATCTATCTCTATTTTTGGCCAATAATATACCATTTTAAGGAACTTTTTTAGATAAGACTATACCATTGGTGTGGGCCGCACATTCCTTCATGAACCTCCTTCAGTGCTATATTGGATTATCTCGAAGATAAACAATGAAGTAGTGTTCCATCATATCCTTCACAATAAAAAATATTTCTAAGGAGGGTATAACAAGATAGGTGTTTATTTAATAGTTTTTGTTGGTTATTAGACAAGTTAGGTGGAAAAATGTGATCATGAAATTAATTATTATAGTCTTGATACCAAGACAATTTAGGTGGGGGATCAGGACCAACAATGGCCTTTTTAAATATGGCATAATATGTGAAAGATGTATAATATTCTCAAACAAAAATAGATACTCTTTAGCTCTGCCATGAATCTGTATCATTGACCTAGTTGTTTCCATTACATCAGAAGATATGTTAGTAGCCCTTGGTACTTGTTCAAACTATAGAAATTTAAAATGAACCTTGAGATTATCCATGATTTTATTTCAAGGAACAAACTTGTCATCTCTAGTTTGATACTGATCAATGGTTTGATTAATGATCAATTGAGAATCACCATAAACCATTAAGTGTTAAATGTCTCAATGAATGGCAAGATGAAGCCCTGTAATAAGTGTTTCATACTCAACCATATTTTTTGTAAAATGAAAATTAATGTGAAATGCTTTGGGAATAAAATCCCCTTGCAATGTAATCAATAGTATGTTGGCTCCAAATCCATGAGACATGAAGGAACCATCAAAATATAGATTTTATTACTTAGGTTAATGCTACACTTCTTCCACTATTATGATTAAATCATCTAGAAAGTCAAATTTGAGTGGTTGAGTGTCTTTAATAGGGGCTTTTATAAGTTGATCATAAATAACCTACCCCTTGATATATTTATGATTCTGATAATCAACATAAAATTTTCTTAGGATCATGACCCATTTAACCATGCATCTTTCAAGAGATACTTTGGATATTAAAAAATTGAGAGGATCTACCTTGGCGATCCACCATGGCACTGATAATAGTTTTATTGTTTAACATATAATGTTGTAACTTCTCTGAAGTAAGCACTATAGCTAAACATGCCTTTTTAATAGGTGTATAATTGTGTTCATAAGACACCAACATGCAAATTAAATAATATACTACATGTTATTTACCTTGATCATCATGTTGGGCCAAAAGTGCCCCTAGTGCATGCTCAGTTGCTGATATGTAAAGAAGTAGTGGTTATCTAAGTGTTGGTAGTCTCAAAACTAGATGGTTATCCATATGTCTTGAGCTTTGGAAATGCTAATAGACAATCTTCATCCCATTTAAACATGATATCTTTCATCAAGAGATGGGTAAATGGGTGGTACTTATTTTCTAGTTGAAAAATGAACCTTCAAATTGACTGGATCTTTCCTTATAGTCTTGGGAGTTGTTTATGATTTGAAGGTGGAGGTATTTAAATAATGGCCTTAACCTTAGTAGGGTCAACTTTGATCCCTCTTTGTGATATAATTAAACCTAGAAATTTCCCCAAAGTGACTCTAAAGACACTTCTTACGATTCAGGCAGATTTTATATTTATGAAACCTCTCAAACATTCTTAGTAGAACACCATGATGTCCATCACATGTTCTTAATTTTTTTAGTGTATCATTAACATAGTGAATAATATCATGCATCATATCATGGAAGATGATAGTCATGGCACATTGATATGTTGTTCCAGTATTATTCAATCCAAATAACATGATTTGGTAACAGAAAGTTCCCCATAGAGTGGTGAATAAATTATTGTGTTGATCTTCTTGGGCTATCTTGTTCTGATTATATACAAAAAATCCATCTATGAAGGATAACATCTCATACCCAGTAGTAGAATCAGTGATCATGTTGATGTTAGGTAAAGTAAAATCATCTTTAGGGCATGCTTTGTTGATGTCTCTAAAATATGTACAAAGATGTATGTCCTATGGCTTTTTGTTTATTAGAACTATGTTATATATCCATTAAAAATAGTTTAGTAGTCTAATGAACCCTACTCCCAATATTTTCTTCAATTTAGCTTTTATCAAGAGGGCGATGCAAGAATGTGTCTTTCTCAATTTCTACTTAACTAGTTTCATATATGGATGAATGACAAGTCAATGCAATACTAAGTATGGTTCTAAGAATGGCATGTCTAAATATGCCCATGCAAAATATCTCTAAAATCCATCAAAATGGATATAATGTGTTCACATTCTGCTTCAGTAAGGGAAGATCCAATATAAAAAGTTTTGGGATCATAACATGTTCCCAAGTTCACTTCAACTATGTTCCCTACAAGAAGTGTGAATCCATATTAAATAATAGTAGGCAATGTGTGATCCTGATCATCTTTTTCTATTATAGTTTATTGATTTTCCTCCTAGATCTCTAGATAATGTGATGAATCAAAATCTGCAATCTTAGGTAATAGCTAAGTAACAAAAACCTCTAAAAACTCAAGAGTGAGATGATCAAATATTTTTTGTTGTTTTTATGAATATATGCTTGTACCGGCTATGGATATGGGACTTGATGGACCTTACACATCCTTAAGGGATGAGCAAACTTTCCCATCCAAGATCACCTAAAATAAGTTTTCACTTAAGGGCTTGTCTTTTTCTTTACTTTTCCCCTGATCAACCAATGCCTCAAAGAGGTTTTTTGCCAAAGATCTCAATGTTTTATCATTTTTGTGACCAAAAAAGTTTGATTTCTCTCTAATGTAGTTAGAAAGACCTAATGAAAAACCAAAACCTTGTTTGTGATCACCAATGGGCAATCCATCTCACAGGCCTATGTATTTTATAATTGATTCTTCATTCTAAGACTCATCAAGGTGTATGACTAAGTTTTGTTGGTCCCAATCAATAATTTTAGGATGGAAAAGGCATAGGGAATAATGAGGTTCTACTTTAGTAAGGGAAAATCCAATAGTGGAATGGGTTCTTACTTCAGTAAAGGAAGCTCCAATAGGTGTTATGGTCATAATGGCATTTTGATAAAATAAATCTAAGTCAAGAAGCTCATAAGAAAGGCTATAATTGGATTATACATTGCTACCAAGAGTCTCATGCATACTTTATTTATAATAATCACTTTTGAAAGTCATTAGGTCACCCCCAAGAAGTATAAATCTGAGACCATGATTTAAATTAGGTACCCTGGCTGATAAAGGTTCTAGGATTCTGTGGGCTTGTGAGCCAAGGCCTCTTCTTATATAATCTAGATGATCTATGATATGATTATGGATTGGATATTTTTGATCCATAATTTTTTTTTAAAAATATGATAACGTAATTAAATTTTGCTTTTACAATAACTTTATAGAATAATTTTTAAATTTTGACTTAAAAAACATGAAATTAAATAAAATAACTCACAACATTAAACAAAAATTTGATAATGGCTACTGGCTTTTCTATTGTATTAAAATACAATTTTTCTACTTTATATAATTCTAAAAACCTGTAGATGGTGTGGTTGGTCCTTATCCTTTTAGTTGTGAGATCAGGTTTCAATTCCCAGTCCATAGGTTTTGGTTTTCTATCCACTTATTCATGGGATTTAAGTTTATCATGGTGTTTTTTTTACAAAGTCATTGGTTTTAATCCCACATTCATTGGTTTTAACTTGTCTTAAGGATTTATTAAGACTTATCATCCCATTTGTCTTTATGGCTTAGGCCAAGTTCACCACCTTTTATTTTGTCCATGGTTATGACATGGTTGTTCGTGGAAATGTGGATGTGGTTAGTGTGGATGTGGAAATATGTGGTGGAATATGGAGGCTTATGGATTTAGTGTGGAAATATATGGATAAACATTACATGATTTTGATGGTATGTGGTTTGAGTATGGGGTCACGTGGCTATTACATCGAAATGGGTTCTTTATTGGGTTTTCATAAAACATTTGAGAAAATGGTAAATTATTGATGGAAAGCCATGTGGTGGCTTGAGTACCCACCACATGGTCCAATCTCCTCTCACCACTTTTTGACCTTTAGTTATGCCACTTGTTGACATCTAACTAGATGTTATATCTAAACCCCTTAAAAAATTTACGTCGGTTGTGTTTGAAGATGATCTGCATTTGCCTGTCAATGACTATATTCACATGTTAAATATGAATTATTGAAACCATAATTTTCTCACACCTCATGCCACATGTCATGTTCTTACTGGTCCAAATTTTTCCACATCATCCTATTGACCAGGTTTGACTATAACTTTGATAGCCATATCTTTTGCATATGAACTCCATTTCATGAACCATAAATTGTGCTAAAAATCTTGTGATGAGATATTCACCATGGAAATATTCTTAAATCATTCCTTAATGGTCAATTTCTATATTTTGACTAGCTTTGGCTTTGGTTGGCAAAATATTTTGATTTCTATGTTCACATTGGGTTCTATTGAAGAAGAGGGTAAAGGGTCTTGGAGGGTAACTCATGAGCATCTAGTTGTGACTGTACAACCTAGAGGTGGTATAGATCCATTATAATCAAAAGATAAAGATGAATGGCATTGGAGGGTGACTCATAGGCATCTAATTACATTACAGTAATTTTGAGTCAATGAGGATCCATTATAATTAGAAGAAGGATGTTGTACATAAATAGTAACCCATGTAAATGGAGTTGTAATAGAATTGCATGAACTCAACATGATATTATTAGAAGAGAGGGTGTTGGCCCTATAACATTGGGTCTCCTGCTATGAGGAACATGAGATGGCTCATGGTTTGGATAGTAATAGTAGACATGTGATGCATAGAAATGCATCCCACAGTACTGTTATAGTCATAAGGCATGTTTTTGTAACCCAAGCTATTAGTATGGGTATTATGATCCTGATTATGATCATGATGATTATGATTTTGACCTTGATTCTAGTTCTAATTATACCATTGGTTCTATCCTTAATTTTTATTATTGCTCCTTGGTGGTGTTATATTATGTTGAGGAAATGGATATCGGTAGATTCCCATATACTGATTAGTGCCTTCTAGGATAAGCTTGATCTCAACTCCACCATTCTCAATCAGATCTTCAATAAAATACAACAATTGGACACATTGATAAGCACCATGTATAACACCATGATAAAATTTGCATCATTCATTTTACTTATAGTAATCTAGCTTTGGTTGATCTTGAGGAAATGGAATTAGTACTGAACATACAATTATGTTAGCTACTATGAGTTTTTGGAATATTATCTCAACTGGTTCTCCTAATTTGCTAAAGACTCTATATTGATTGTGTAATGTCATCATTGGAGGTTGTATTTTTAAATTAGGTGGTGGATTAGGTGGATCTAATTATACATTATTGGGTTGGTGAGGCCTACACTATTTGCATGTGCCTTATTTCAGTTACTCCATTCCCTACCACATTCTTGTTCTTATTAAAGTCCTAAGGCTTTTCTTGCACAGTCATTTAAACCAATCATTTCATTTGATTTTAAGTTTGACCCTGCTCAAAAATCTTGATAAGGCCCTTGGAAATAAGAGACTTCTAAATATGTACCCCTTTATCTATAATTTCTTTAAATTAATTAGCACAATCAATTTGTAGATTGTTCATGACCTCAAGATGTAAGTTCTATGCAAATATGTATTCTAACAATTTATATAGATAATTATGGTGAAATTAACCCACTAATGTTTTCCATCTCTATAAATATGTGTTGAAACTTTATCCATCATGTTGTTTGGATTTTCACAAGTCAACAATGGTCAACTCATACTCAATGTTATATGAGAAAATGTTGACAAACTTTATAGATAACTTATTCTAATCTATAACCAATCCTTTGGGTAATTAAGTAGCCAATCTAGAGCTTGTCCTACTAATATTCATAGAAACAAATGAAGCGAGTAAATTATACTATAAGAAACCTCTTAGCATAATATGAAAAATTCTTGTATGTGTTCACATGGGTCACCCTTTCCTTTGTACTTGTCAAATTTGGGTGCCTCAAAATGAGATAGAAAGGGGAGTTGGAGAATAAATAAATCAAATGGATATGGGTATATCTCATCAAATTTATACTTCTTGGCTATGTTATTCATCTCCAATCATGTCACAATCCCTTTCATGGAGTTCCACTCTTGCATGTTTAGTGTATACATGGGCAGAACATAATTATGTTGGGGTGGAATGTGCCCTTGCTACTACTATTGTGAGGGTATGTGCCTATATTATTGGTGTTGGGGTGTAATGTCCCCCTATTGTTGCATGGATTTGGTAGGGATGTACACCATACAATCCTTGACTTGCTTTTAGTTCACTTCTTAAGTCAAGTAGGTAAGTGATCTATTCCTAGGAATCTGTTGCCTTGAATTAACCATGTTATGTTTATTTTAGGGAGTTCTTTATCTATTCACCATTATATGTGTTAGTTGAGATGAACTAGCCAAATTATTTTATATGATTTCTTCAATGCATACTAAATGATTTTTTCAACTAGATTTTACATTGGTTCAACCACATTTACTTGTCTTTAGAAGTGTCATTATGGATTGATGTAGCAATTAAAGAGTCTGTCAAGTCTACGATAAGCTAGTCGACATATATTTGACTTATTTTCTTAATCTTGTTAACAATATCTTAATTAATTAGTTTTGAATTTGTAAACATTTCCTTACCATTACTAGAAGAAGGTTTATTTTTTATTAATTTTTTGTGAAAACTTACTTTTTTTATTGCTCTCCTTATCTAACTAAGGTATACAATTATTCCATATGAAAATGCAAGGGTAGTTTAGCACTAGATTCTATTAACGTTAAGAGGGATTCATCCTTGTCCTCTAGGGGTTGATATTATGCATAATCTTCCTCAGATCCTATAGTTGTCAGAATGTCCTCAAAGGCCACAAAATTATCTTGGCCATCATAATAATACTCCTCCTTATAGCTAGGGCCATAAGGAACCCCACTTTAAGTGTACCTTTGAGTCATGTCCAAAAAGGTTGTTCTATACATTTGACAAGATTTGGACAATGTTTTCCAAATGTTTAAACAATGTATTTTCTTTTGTTATTTTCTAAACAAGGTGACTAGGTAACAAAGAGACTATAATAAAAAGGAGGGTGGTGTAATACCACACACAACTAAAAGAATGAATTTCACAAATTTAATCAACCTTTGATATAATTGAAATTATATTTCTTAGAAGAGGGTATGATAACTCAACAATCTAAAGTGTAAACTAGTACACCAAAGCCTAGATTTATAGATACATCAATATCATAAAATCTAGTTCAGCCTCAATGAGTTGTGACTAAGAAAATATAAGAAATCCCTTTGAATTAGGAATGAGACAATACAAACCAAGAAACTCAATATGTGAAAACATGCTATAATTCCTAAGTATAAAAATAAAACTAAATGGGTAGCAAAACGCCACCATATGGTAATAGAAAGGTAGTATAAAATATTATTGAACTTAGAGTGTGAGTGATACACTTGATGACCCATGTTCATAATGTTGGGATGATAATGAGTCTATAAATGACCTTCAATCTAAATGGGAAACTAAATCCTAGCTACTTAAGTCAAGTGCAAATGGGAAATTAAGCCTAGTTTAACACATTAACCTAGCAACTTAGAAAGGTGCAATTCTGAATTTGAACTATCAGTGAAGGACTTAAAAATATTTGGAAAGTGGTTTAGACTCAAACATGCAACATAATTTTTGTAATTAGACAAGACAAAACACAATGTTTAAGGTGAGAAATTTGAACAAGGCAAATATTGATTTGGATTTGACTAGCGCAATGCCTCTTTGTTTCAATAAATTGATGGACAATGTATTTGGTTATGACATTTGTTTACAAGCAAGTTTTGAATCAAATAAAGAATAAGTAAGCTAAGACCAAAAGATGAATACAACTAAGTAATCATCCTAAGCCCTAAACTAATAAGGTTTTCTTTATATTATTTTAATCCATCTATATACATCCACTTGAGAGGAAATTAAGGGTTCATTAAAAAAAAGTGCATTAACTGGAAGGTTATTTTACAACCCCCCTTCTCCCAAGAGATAATATGATGACATGTACCTTTGAGTTCACCCTACATCCAAAATACTTTGTGGCAAGTGGGGATATCGAGAAACTTACAATTTATGACCATCTAGATGGTCCCAAGTGTGGTTAAAATAAGAGATTTAATATGTCAATTAAGTTCATACTAATCAACTTATCATGCAAGGGTCTATTCCCATGACAATTCCATCTATGTACTACTTAGTGAAATCCCCTAGTTGACTAGACCTAAATAGGGCCTTCATTATGAAAGGAGAGGTTATCCACTCAACTCCTTAGCTCTCACAGTATGTGTACCCTAATTTGTATACCTTTCCATGGAATAGGATTGAAACACCATCAAGAGATGAATCCCCAGGTCAATGCTTCCCTAGAGAACTCATGAGAGGTAATGACATCCCATTCACAAGCTAAATTACATGAAATAAAAATCTAAGTAAATAGGCTTTAGGGTTTTTTTAAAAAATCACCCAACCCATATAGGTTTTGGGGAGAGCTTAGATGACTTCCTTTTTACACCTTGGATAAAGTCACAATTATAGTTAAAAGGTGAATTTGATCACCCAAGTTCCCTATAGGGGACGTGGGGAGAGCATACACATGCAATTACCTTTTCTCAAATAATTTAACAAGCAAGTGATAGATGAATTACATAAAATAACTACAAGAAAATTTGAAATTTTAAGTGAAAGTTGAGTTTTATAACACCAAATTGAAATGTGAAGTGAAGTTATTGGCCCCTTGGCCTTAGTTTTCAAAAAAAAATTAAAAACATCCACAAAAACATTCAATTAAACCATATAATTTTTTTTAAACACCAAAGGGAAGGTTAAAAGATCTAATTAGGCTCAAATAAAAACTTTTCCTCATCGGTCCTACAAGAAAAATTAGATATTTTTGCTTAGCTTTGAAGCACAATTTGAAATGAGATAAGCAAATTTGGATTTATTGTTCTCGGGTTATCTAATTTTTACATGTAGAGATTGATGTCGATCACTATTGACTGATGTTGATTGCTACAATACCGATGCCGGTCAAAACTTAACCATTGTTAGTTGAAACCAACTAATAATGGTCACCTATGAATCCTTAGGAAACACATTTATGATAAAAAATTACTCAACTCAATTATTAGGATAAAATCTCCAAAAATAAACTTATGGATCAAAAAAATGTTGAACCTAGAGACTTAGAAATCCAATTTTGATAACAATAAACTTGAATAAAGATCTATAATTAAAAAAATTAGACATATTTTCCCCTACAACCTAATTGATACTAGTTATCCTTAATCGATGCCAGTCACCTAAAACTGACATTAGTCACTGAGTGACCTATGTATTAACAAAAAATGTTAAAAACGTGGGAAAATGACCATAAAAATTGATGTTAAAGGACTTTATAATTAATTTAATGGAAATCTGAGATTTCCAAAATGTCTTCCTTGCTTGAATGGATGTTATGGTCCCACTAGGCATGCCAAAATGTAGAGATGGATTACAAAGAGGATTATTTCAAGCATTAGTCATGAAAAACACAAAATAATCATAAGAACTAACAATATAGTACAACCTATTCAATGAATTTTACAAATGATAATCATAAGCAATTGAAAAAAAGAACATAAACCTATTACCTTCCCAAGAGAGTTCTACCATCTAACAACGGCTCTAAATGTGTTTTTCTCCTTGATTTGGTGTTCTTGTATTTGTCAACAATGGATGCCAAGCTCCTCCATCATCTCAAGATCACCATGCATAATCTAGGATCATGATATGATATCACTAATATGCCTATCAAATTAAGCTATCCCATTGCAAATAAAAAATGATAATCAAACTACACAAATGACTTATAGAGATAATCCTACAATATAAGTTTACATAATTTAAGCTTTACAATGTGAGCTTTGACCCTTTTATTTATAAGATTTTGGATTTGATTAGGATCAACCATGACCATCCATCTCAAGTTAAATATGTTTGGCCATGAATTAATCTAATATTTCATAATTAATCTATAAATATCTTCATAAATATTTGGGAGGAAGAGGCATTAATGAGGCATGGGTGTCGATAAACCTGATATTTATTGCATTTATGGCTTATGGATGCCACTGATTTGATCATGCCATTAGATGATATAGATATTTAGAATCAATTTCAAATAAATAAATATTCAATTTTCTCCATGGAATTCTTACTTAAGCTCATAATTTGATTTAATTTGCCTAAGTAAGATTAATCAATTTTAGCACAATTCTTTGCAATTTGGTGCACAATTAATCAAACTAATCATAAAGTCATATTGATGGGTCATAATTTGACTTAGGAGGAATTATAAGGTGATGTTAATTATGTATATATTATGATCCCATTTAGGAGGCATGTGATGTGTGCTTATGAGTTACAATAAAAGAATTATCTAGAGCACCAAAATGCGAAATGATCCTTTTGAATCAAAATAATTTGAGAATATTTAGGAATAACATAAAATAATTTTCCCCATTTAGTGATACATTAGTCTAAATCAGCACTTTTATATTACAATCTTGATCATTTAGCATGTTTAAGTGATTTTGGCCTAAATTGTGCATTTGAGTGCAATTCGAGTAAGATTGACAATTTCAACACAAATGGTGTTAGGAATTAGATGTCTATAGTTTGTAATTATTTGAATAATTCAATATGAATTGATATAGTTATTATTTCATAATACTTTCCTATTTGTAATTTTATTATCTTGATAGTATTTGGGTTCATTACTTAGACAACATTTATGATCATTATTTTAACCAAGATGGTAGATATAAATAGTCCTATTGTGGTTGTGTGGTTATCTTGAATTATCATTATATTATGTTAAATGATCATGGGATTATTTCAAATGATTGTGGGATTAGGGAAAATGATCATGTTACTACCGTTTGTGATTTTGGTATATCCTCAATTAGATAAATATCACAATAAAATAAGCATAACATAATTAATTATGTGATGACCTCATATTGCAGATGTCATTATCATAATATAAATAGATAAGAATTATAACATCAATAGTTTTCATTTATTCATGGATTTTTATCATACAAATCCTTTGAATCAAAAAAATATTTGATAAATGATTTTCATTAATTTTTATATCCCTGGGATATTAATGTTAATAATGTTAGATAAACATCCATTATTATGTTTTGGGTTGTCCACATGCTGACTGCTAAAATAAAAAAAGTGTGATTACATTATTATGGCATGGGATTGAATGATCACAAGAGTTGGACTCAAATAATCATGTGATGCCATAAAATTATCATAGGACCCCCTTGAATGTTATTAGAATTTATCAATTAGACAAAGGGTTTCTACTATTTTTTGTATAATATTTATATTTTGTGTTAGATAATAACCACACTACCCCACCCCTCCAGCCACCCCCCATCACACAAACACAAACTTATAAATGTGTACCACATGGTGACCTTAATTTATAGATCTTACATCTTGATTCTCTCACTAAATTGATTTACCTAATTATTCATGAATTAATATGGCTCTTAAATTGATTTATTAATTTTTAGCTAAATTATAAGTCATATGTTATTATGGGATAGATTTATGTTACTTATATTTCATGAGTTCATTATTAGGAGACGGTTAATTATGAATTTTATATAAAATGATCATGTTAATTTGTTATTCTAGCATTGTTTTATGATTTATATTATGATATATTTTACTAACTACCATCTTATCATGAGATGGATGTAGTAGAGTACATACCTCAAAGGATGATGGATGGATAGCATCATCAGATAGGGTGATGTAGATAGATATGGTGAAAGCTGATAGAGAAAATTGCTAAGACCCATGCACACACCATATTAGATTTAAAATGTTATATGCATTATGTGTTTGATTTTAAGAGTTAGTATTTTTTTCACTTGGATTTTCACCCTTTAAGGAGATACAGATCTCTCCTTATCCAAGTGTCACAATGGAATCACCTCTAGGTTTGTATGCAGCCTAAGAAATGAGGTGAGTCTCTATATAGGGCTATCTCCCTTGATGTAACACATAGGATTGAATCTACAACTAACTTGGGGGGGGGGGGGCGGCGGAAGGGAGAGAGAGAGAGACACTGAAAGCAAATCTAAACTAAAGAGGTTATACATCAAATCAATATTATGACTTCCAACCAATTGCATTCTACACTTGAGACCAAGAAATAAAGTAAAACCTACACTCATTCAATCTTCATCTTCTCACATCAATGTTACATTATCAGGTCATATATGAATGTGCAAATTAGGAGGAATAGACAATAGGAATTGAATGGAACTAATGAAAATACTAACTCACTCAACACTTGACATCTCCTAAAACACTTCACATGCCCTGCAAGAAAATTTTTCCAACTAAAAATAAGGTGAAAGAATGAGACCACATGTTAGGGAATCCATAGTCTTCACTAAACAATATTTATCATTCTAGTGGAACACACTTATGAAAGTTCATGAAGAGGTAACACTTAGTATTTTCATTGATCAAAAGGTATACAAATGATCAAGGATTTTCCATACTCAGGTGGAGCATCCAATATAATGTCAAAATGGATAACTCTTAGAGAGAGAGAGAGAGAGAGAGAGAGAGAGAGAGAGAGAGAGAGAGGAGAGAGAGAGAGAGAGAGAGAGAGAGAGAGAGAGAGAGAGAGAGAGAGGAGAGAGAGAGAGAGAGAGAGAGAGAGAGAGATGAGTCCAAGGGTCACAAAGACATTTTTCAAGCTGATAAAATAAGTTATAAATTCATGAGAAGAAGTTATGGGTCAAACCATGCAATGTCATGAAGTACAAATGTCAATTAAAGTCATAAAAGTTATGCAAAGTAGTACAAATCTCCTTTTGCTCAAAAAACTTGCATTCATGATTAGGCTTATTTTAACATCCCATAACTAATCAGGACCAAGTTTTATGGTTATAATTTATGATAGGGACATCATACATGCATCTCCATGAATTGGTTGCATGTATGGTCTTTTGGAAACCTCTAAAAGTGAGCCACCATCATCTGTTATCGAAAAAACTACCCCTTCATGTACCCTACACACTTGACCTACAAAATGACTTCTATTTAGCATAAAAATCCATGAGAGGAAGTTTATGACAATGTTCAAGACCTTACATGGCCCTAGAATCATTAGGGACACCTTAAAATGAGCTCCTTTGAAGTTTTCTATCTTCCTCACTAGCTTACCCAATATGCTAGATTTGATTGGCTGAGTTAAATCACCTATTTGTGGAAATTATAAGTTGTTTCAAGGCATTAAATTAATATTTGTATTTATATTAAGTATTAATATTCCGTCCAAACTTTTTTCATCTCTTAACTCTCCCTGTAGCTTGTACAACACACAAAATAGTGAGAAAAACCCTCTTTCTAGCCCCATCCGTACAAGTCCATACAAATAATCTTGGTTTTAAGTATCCTAAGGGAGTCATAATCATCCTCCAATATCTAGTTTTGTCAAAATATTCTATTTTATTGCAATTATAATCTCATTTTCCCAAACTGGTCACTAGGCAAGGTTTAGAAAAGGGTTTTTTTTATCAGTTTTAGGTCTTAAGATTTATTCATAAATATTGGATGTTCAAGTTTCAAAAACATGCCAATTTTTTTTTTCTATGTATCCCCACTAAATCTTATGAAATTATCTAGTTTCCATGTAGATCTTCCAAGGAGATGTGAGCTTCACAAGTTACCATCTCGAGCTTATTTTTCCAATTTTACATGAGGGTGAGTGGTTTTGAGCTCAAAGATAGCTCTCCTGATCAATTATCTACACTCAAAAATCTCTCAAACCTATATTCAAAAACATTATTTAATTATCTATATATTCCACCAAGATTCAAAAGTGAAGATGGACTACTATTTGGCATTAGGCCTTCTCAAAGCCCAATAGGTCTAGTAGACACCTTTGTGAATTTGGGTGTAAGGAATGTTATCTCATAGTTGAAATGGTTTATTATTAATTTTAAAAACATATTTTATCTTAAAAATAAATCATATATTCCTCCAATCAACTTACTTCATCTTCTTTGTTTACTTGCCAATTAGACCTAGTGGAAAACCTGCTTGTTTAGACTGTGTGCAAGCAGAAAATGGGTGCATTCAAGAGTCTGAGCCTAATATATTTTTTACTATCCCATAACTTAATTTTATAAACCTAATAAGATGTTTTTTTATGTCCCCAAGTCTTAATTCATGTCCCATGTCCATTCTACACTCATTAGGCCACTTTGTCAAAATCTAATTTTCCTAGAGTGGCTAACCTCTGAGACAAAATAAGAAGGTATATCCCTTATAAATTATTAAATGTTATTATTTTGGGATATTTTTAAATTCCTAATGACAATTTTTACCAATTTTTTTTGATATTATTCCATGTTTTGGATGCCAAACCATCTCTAAATGTCCAAAAAAAAGGGGCCAAAACCCCTATTTTTCCTAAATTTGTTCCTTAAATCCACTTAATAGCCACTCTTAAAATCCAAAACAATGCTCATAAGATGCATAAAAATTCTAAAAATCTTCAATTAATTCTTATTAATCTTTTGAAATCATCTAAAACACTCTTTCCCTTATATTCTTCATGCTTACCTAGTGAACCAAAGGGTTTCCTAGCCTTCTTGTACAGGGTATTATCCATTTGTTAAGTGAGAAAGGTATTTGAGAACCTTAGAAAGGTATTTTTCATATTAAGACACATATTGGGTCATAATATATCATTTTTTATTCACCTAAACCTTACCTCTACTTCCTAAATAGTCTATGCTCCACTTACCCTCACTACCTTGGACCTTACTCTAGGTGGACTAAGATACCTATTGTTGTTCACCCTTGTAGGTTATCATGAGTTTAAAATGTTTGTACATGATGTTTTTAGGACTCTAATAATACCTATTGAGTTCACCCATATTTTTATTTAAATTTAATCTCACCTAATATTACCATAGTCCTTCTTATAGCTTTTGTTATCTCATAATTGGCGACTAAGACACTCCTATTCCAAAAGTTGGCTGTAGGTGTTTATTGTCTCATGGAGGTCTTGTCAAGATGACTTTTGGACCTGATTAATAATTCAATTACCTTAAAAACTAATTTATTGACCCATGTTTCACCCTAGGCTACCAAAGGAACTATAACATCATGCATATACCATTGTTTATGTCAAACCTATTTGTCTGACTTATAGCTACACTTCTAAAGCATGAAGGGAGCTATGAAAGTGGTCATAGGGACATACAGAGCCATTAGGATTTTTATGTCCCTTTTCACTAAATGTTTTCAACCCATCATTCTCATTTCTTCATATTCATCATAACTCCTAAGACTGAGTCACTTTTCCCTTTGACTGAGATAGTCCATAATGAACTTGCATGTAGGTGAAAACATGGGTATATGCATTGGAATATGGTATTAAATATATACTTGAGACATTTTATTAGTTCCCAAAAAAATTTCTTCATTTCCATTCATCTATTTTTCTCTATTGGAACCCAAAACATGCCCTTCACCATGACTGAGACAAATTTTCTTTAGAAACCTATTATAAGCTATCATTTCTAGCCTAAGGGGTACTTGTAGGTGGGTATAGGGGTGATAAGACCCTCCATGACCATTTATTGATGAGAATTTACCTCATCTTATCTCATTATACTATTCCAATCATCCCATCCATGATTTTATTCTTAAAATGTTCTTCAAGGTGACAAAAGGCCTTTTTCCTTTACATGCCTATAGATATCACTAAATTCTTTTAGTGTGTTTTATGGCATATGATAGGGCTCCAAAAATCATACTTCCCCATACTTTCAGACCCCCATATTTGGCATGATTATTTTATGTTCTTGGGGATATGTATCCACTAAAAATTAGACTTTGAGACCTTCTAAAAGTGTGTTATAAGACATCCAAAAGAAGCCCTTTGGTCTTTTTTCAATTTTTAGAGCAAACAGTCCCCCAACTCAGCCAAGTTGTGTTTCCAATTGATTACATACCTCTTTTTTTATTTTAGGAATTTGTAATAGTTTTCCAGGACCTTTCTTACTATGTCAAAACCTAAAAAATGTGTTACATTGTTTAGCTCTTTTGTACAACAGCCCAAGGACATGCTCAACCACCTGTAGGTAGGTGTTTTGATGTTCAAATAGTGGACTGGGTATGAACCACTTAGAAACAATGAGTGTGAATGAAACTAACATAACTCTCCTAGGAATTATAATTAATCTTAGATAATGATAAACATCTAGAATACAATTTTCATATCTCCATGCATTAGCATGATGCCATCAGGGCCTA